>JAEQBH010008891.1:0-81931 GCA_016808115.1 Tetrastigma voinierianum | reverse complement strand
TTCTTCCTTGTTTTGCAAAGGTTCAAACCACCGCTGCTCGACATCCATCACGTTGTCTCGATCGTGACTGAGGGATGCCAACACCCTCACGACGACCCACTGTAGTTTGCGCATTGTGCTAACAAAACAGTCATCTGGTGCTTAATCGACAACTGGGAGTTCACCATATCATTTTCGCGTCACCGATAAAATGGGCACTGAAGGGAAACTAGGAGCCCGGTCAACACACCTCACAGGGGTTTCGTGGGAAAGAGTATTACCCCAGGATCAATACAATTGGTACTCACGTTGGGGAGCATCCTACGCCGTTTACCGACTACGCGAGAAGATCCCTGCCTTTAGACGCCTGGTCATATAACATGTCATTGGCAAAATTTCAATGCAATAAAATCAATCCCTTCCGCATATCACATGATGATCAAATTCCCACCGTAAACGAGTAGGATGAGTCTGAGGAGACCAACAGCGGCTAGGAATGCTAATACTAAAGGATCCAAGAAATAAAAATGGTCGACAACATATACGTGGACGAGCTCGACATGCGTGACGAGGTATTCACTCGACCTGAGCCCTCAGAAGAACTAGAACCGGTATTGTTGGATGACGACCCTGAACATCTCGCCTATATCGGCTCTAAAATAGCGGAAGACCTCAAAAACCACCTTATCCATTTTTTAAGACAAAATGTAGACGCCGCGATGGAAGCGTGCGCATATGGGAGGAATTGATCCTACTGTAATCACCCATATTGAACGTGTCAGCCCGCCCTTGCCAATCAAGCAAAGAGGAGAAAGCTTCGCACTTACAAGGCAAAAGGTCATCAATGAAGAAGTCAACAAACTTACAAGGTGAGCCATCGTGTGGAAGTAGAATACCCTGAATGGCTAGCCAACGTTGTACTCGTCAAAAAGGCAAACGACAAATGGCGACTTCGTGATCTAATTTCACTCGACATCAATAAAGCATGCCCAGCGGACGCTTTCCTCCGCTTGAATTGACCTCATCGTAGATGCCACCGCGGTCATGAACTCCTCAGCTTTATGGACGCCTTCTCTGGCTACAACCAGATCAAGATGGGACCCGTGACCAAGAAAAGACATCGCTCACAAATAAGTGGAACCTATTGCTATCGCGGTGATGCCTTTGGGCTCAAAAACGCAGAGCTACATATCGCAGGTTGGTGAATCTATCGTAACCGCCAGCACAACTATGGAAGTATACATAGATGACATGTTGGAAAATCCACCTCAGTCGGGTCTACATACTCCATCTATCCAAAGCGCCCAGATCTGAAACTACAACATGAAACTGAATCCAGCTAAGTGTGCCTTCGGAGTATCGGACCGAAATTCCTGGGTTTCATAGTCAACCACCGAGGAATCAAGAACCCGCACAAGATAAAGGCTTGCATTCGACATGCCCTCGCCATCAAGCATAAAGGAAGTTCATCTGACGGAAGGATTGCCGCCTGCCAATTCAGATCTAGGGCTTGCAGCGATAAATGCCAGCCTTTCTTCTAAGTCCTAAAGAAGGCCTTTCAATGGGATGCAAAGTGCGAGGAAGCATTTTCAGCCTTGGAAACATATTTAAGCTTCCCCCCCCATTCTAGTAAGTCCTATCGAAGGGGAGCTCCTCACCCTATACCCGGTCAAGCTGTACTTTCTCTCGACCCGTTGTCCCCGTCGAGACAAAGAGCGAGCACAACAATCTCGCTTACTATTGCACCGAAAGCCTGAGAGTGAGCCGGAGGAGAGATTGCCCAAGGATGGAGAAACCACTCCCTGCCTTGGTAACCGTCGCCCGAAACCCGCCTACTTCTAGCTCACACCATAAGTCCCAACCACACCGATGAAGCAGCACTACATAAAACCGTAAGTCTCTGGAAGGTTGATGAAGTGGGCCATAGAGCTGAGTGAGTTCGACATCAGATACAAACAAAAAAGCACGATAAAAGGGTAGGTCTTAGCCGACTTCATCATAGAGTTCACCCTGGCGGAACATGCTCAGAACGCTCAAGCAAAGAATGATCTCCTCGTCTGGAAACTCTCTGTAGATGGAGCATCGAACGCACAAAGAAGCTGAAATGGGTCTAATTCGACCTCCTAAGGAATGTACATGCAGTACTCCACTCGATTTGACAAGCCTCAACAACGAGGCCAACATGAGGCCGTCATAGCAGTCTCAACTCGCCTCATTCACCTGAAACACCACCAGCCTAGAGGTCTCGTTAGCCGACTTCGGGCTGTAGTAAGACAAATAGAAGAAACTTCACGGTTAAAAGTGGAAGTTGATGATCCTATATTCCAAAAAGCAAGAGATTTATTAAAAATTCGCATGTGTCTGTACGTCGACATGTCCCTGCAGTGGAGAACTCCTCGAAATGATGCTCGCAAAATTAGCGACAATTCTTGGCGTGAAGATCTTCATCCGGCCGACACATGTTTCAATACCCGGTGAGACCTCTATCGATCTCCGCTGAGGTGGTGGTCAGCGCCCCAAGCTCCGTCCGAATCGAGTTGGCTGGACCCCATTTCGTGACTATATAATAGACTCGGACGCCCATCCACGACCAAGGAAGCAAATTTAAAATAAGGACGAGGTCTTCCAAGTTCACTAATCATAAGGGAAGCCTGTACAAGCGAGGTTTCTTCACACCAATCCTCAAGTGTATCGCGGGAAAAAACATTGAATATGTGCTAAGGGAAGTTCACGAGGGTATATGCGAAAATAACATCGGAGCTCGAGCCTTGGCAGGAAAGGTCTTGAGACAAGGATACCATCACCACAATACTCAAAGATGCAACTCGATCTAGTCAAGAAATGCAAGACTGCTGTGAGCACACCAAGATCTCACGCCTCCCATCAGAGCTCTTAACATCAATCACAAGCCCCTGGCCCTTCCAACAATGGGGTCTTGACATATTGGGACCATTGCCCCTTGGGAAAGGCCACTGTAAGTTCATTATTTTCGCAGACTACTGACCAAATTTAGCAAAGCCGAGCCTTAACACAATCACGTAACATAAAATACGCAATTTTGTGTGGCGAGCCATTATATGTATGTTCGGTATCCCAAGAGCCCTGGTATCAGACAACTGGAAAACAATTTGACAACGCCACTGAGATTTCGTGCCGAGCCCTAATTAAGAATTATTACTGCCCCTCAAAGACATCCACAACTTCCACGGACAGCCAAGTCACCATCAGAACCCTTAAAGCCGCATTAAAGACAAAATTGAAGATCTTAAAGGCAAATGGGTAGAATACCTCCCCGAGGTGCTATGGGCCTACAGGACGACACAGAAGTCAGCAACCCGAGAAACCCTATTCACCCTGAATTCCTTCTAAGATCAAGCTTAGCCCTGTCGCGAGATTGGATTAAAGTCCCCAAGGACTCAGGTCATGAAGAAGGGGAGCACAATGACGAGGCTCTTCGTCTAAATTTGGATCTCTTAGATGAAAAACGTGAGCAAGTACTAAGGCGTACAAAAGACTACCAAAGGAAGACGGCGAGGTACTACAACCAAAAAGTCAAACCCAGGAGCTACATGCCGGGTGATTTGGTCTTAAAGAAGTTATTGCCAGCAAGGAAGAATCCAACACATGGGAAATTGGGCCCCAACTGGGAAGGCCCCTATATCATATCTCGTAGGTCAGCCGCACTGTGCAATTACGAACCTAAGTGTGAGGAGGGAAAAATTTTACAAAGATGCCCTGAATCATGGTATCTAAACGTTTTTATCAGTATACCTTGGTTTGTAATCTTAAATGGAGATTTATCAATTTTCAGTTAAAGATTCGACCATTTACTGGTTATTCTATTAAGAGGTCACAAACAACTCAGACATATAATGCTCAGAAAAATTACATGCAATTGAATGAGAAAGCTCATAGACATAAAAGGAAAAATATCTCTTTATTCCAATCATATTACATTTAGCTATTAACCGTGTGTCATCGACATATCTTGCTCACTCAGTACCGGGCAATATCAAAAAAAAAAAAAAAAAATGAAAAGGCCGTAAAGGTGGAAAAAGAGGAGAAGAAGAAAAAAAGGGATGGAAGCGAGTTCAGGCGAAGAAACAAAAAGGAGAATGAGAGGTGGAAGAAAAGATGAAAAAGAAGGAGAAACGAGAAAATGGGAAAAGGAAGAGAAAGAAGAATAAATGGAGAAGGCGACGCAAGAAATGCATCGCCTCTCTCCGGCGCATTCCCAAGACGAGCTGGGAACACACACTCCTATAAAGGGGAGACTAGGGAAAAACACAACTCCCACAGGCATAAGAACAGTAGAACTGAACTAAAATCTTCAGGAGGATCCCCAGCGAAGATGACTAGACTTCGACGCTTCATCTCGCCTAGATTTCAGTTACGCACCAGAAAAAGCATAATATACAAAGTATAAACTCCATAGCAATGAAGCCGCCATTTATAAGAAGGCCAAAGCATTCAAAAAGTCACCCGAACGTTCCAAGTTCTCCATAAATCAGCATTAAAGACGTTCGCACCTTTCCAAGAAAATCAGAAGTCGAATGGCTGCACGCAGAAGTTTCGCTTTGACGAAGTTCGTCCACTTCGACAGTCACGCCACCGACGAGTCGACACCGCGCTACATCGCACTGCGCCACGCCCGCAGCCTCAGCAGCTCACTTTGACGAAGTTCGCCACTGGGACAGCCCACGCTACCGAGGAGTCGCGGTCCGCCAGCATTGTCACCGACCATAGCGCCCTGAGCTCCGCCAGCCTCACTTGACGAAGTTCGTCACTCGACAGTCAAACTACCCGAGGAGTCGACGTCCGTGCCATCGCCACTGCCACGCTTCCTGAGCCCAAGAAGCTCACATTGACGAAGTTCACCAGGATGAGTCTTCCAAGATTCACATAGATCGCAGTTTCACCAAAGAAGCTCATGTTGACTTGTTCACATAGATGAGCTCTTCCCAAAGAATTCACACATAGACGAGCTCTGCCCAGCAGTTCATGTTGACGAGTTCACATAGATGAGGAGCCCTCCCAATTCATGGGACTTCGCCGCCCCGCCAGGCCACGTTGACGTAGTTCACATAGGATGAGCTCTTCTCAATGTTCGCGACGAGTCGCCATTAGCTCACGTTGACGAGTTCACATAGATGAGCTCTTCCCAGCAATTCTCATAGACGAGCTCCGCCCAACAATCCACATACCCAGCTCCGCCCCGTTAGCTTCACATTGACGAGCCCCGCCAGCGTACTATATTGACGAGCGCTCGACGATTCTACACAGCCATACCCAGGAGTCATTTCAACTCACAGTAAATCAGCCGGACACAAACCGTATCGACGAAGCCCCATCCCACCACGTGCCATGCACCAGAGCCATTTCTAATCTCGCAAATCACCCATCTGAATAGATCACGCGATTGACGGTAGCCTTTACGATTCCCACAAGCCATGCAACCTAGGAGTCACTTCAACTTAGGCAAACCAGCCGACGGAGCCCAACAGTTCACACTGACGAGCTCAACGATTCTACACAGGCCATGCAGCCTAGGAGTCACTTCAACTCAGGCAAACCAGCCGACGGAGCACAATAGCTCGCATTGACGAGCTCGACGACTCCGCACAAGCCATGCAGCCTAGGAGTCATTTCAACTCAGGCAAATCAGCCGATACAACCCAGCTGCTCAACATCTCAACTCACCCACCCACTCACACTGCACAAGAAGCTCCATCCAAAGCACTCCTCAAGAAGAATGTTAAAAAGAGCACAAGCAGAGGCTGACGTAAATAAGGTGCAAATGAAAAACACAGTGATTGTACACATGTATTTTAGGCCCAGGCCAAACAACGACAAAAAAAAAAAAAAAAAAAAAAAAAAAAAAAAGAAGAAAAAGTATAAAAGCCACACTCCGCAGGCGGAAGACACGCTGCCAGGAGAGATTAGGCATCGAAGGAGAAGTGACGTGAAAGATGAATGGGCCCCGCCAGGTGCCCGACTCTCCAGATAATCGCAGAGAAGGATCCCCATCCTCCTCGCCATTGGAAGGTCAAAGTTAAAGTTCAGGCCGAATAGGCGCGAATGCCTCTTCTAAAAGGCGAGCCACCCGTAAACTCCATTCGATTGAAGCCTACCAGCTCTTCCAATAACTGGTCCTTACTGAAGCACCAAAGCTATTTGTTGATGGAGATCCCCACACAACCCGCTACACTCCTCATTTAGGCGTTTCACTATCGACTGTTTCGCGTAGCCTCACGACGAGCCTCGCCCAACAGCCATTGCCTTGTCACTCAGATCTGGATTGCACGCAAATTCTTCCTTAGACTCCCAAAAGCTCGCCTGAGACGTGAGGTCCTCGACCATCCAAGAAGTTCATATTTCTAGAAGACTGCAGCCCTGCCTGCCTCCATCAAGTCATTCTCAGACAGCCTCACCACTCCTGAAGCCTCCCGAAGCTCGCCTTCACCGCCTCGTTATTCCGGCCGTTTTCCCCCTACCCCGCCAGACACGAGTCATGGCATGGCTTCAGATCTGACTTGAGCTTCACGGCTTCCTCGGCCATACATTGCATCCGACCGCAGCCGCCCGTCAGATGTGAGGGTAGCTTCACCGCCCTATAAGCTCGGGTCGCCTTAAGATGACCTTCGTTTATTCGCTTTTCACAAACTCTTCAAATGAGTAGCCACAATTCAGACATCCAAAGATAAAATCAACATCCAAACGAAGCTTCCAAACTCATCTCAAAATGAAGCTTCAAAAAGGCGGGCACTGGAACTTACTAGGCGACCCCCTGAGATAAAGGCCAACGTCATCAACGGAACAACAGAATCGACCTCTTAAGATCGTGAGTCCCATGAATAGACGAGACCGCGCCAGCCGCGAGCTTGGCATTATGAAGTAAAGAATCCTCGTCTCCTCCAACTTGGGGTTCCGGATCTTTCCTCCTAGCCTCTTCCTCCCTCCGAGAAGGCGCTAATTTAACCTTCTTCGCTGCGTTCCGCACTGATGGGGCGTGATCGCCAATCCACACTAAACGCCCCACCCAGGGACCCTTCGCCTCGCACAGACCTGCATCGGGACCCGCAGCCCAAAACTATAGGAGCCAACCCGTCCCGATGGCGGATACGAGAGGACAGAAGATGACGATACCCCCAACTCGAACTCGACCAAAGCCGAATCTCATCTTTTCAACAACGTAGCGAGGTTTTTCATATTTCCTACCGGCTTCCTCCGAGACACCACATCTCCAATCGGGGCTACCGCTCCCTAGTGAGTTTAGCAGCAGAGGGCCTAACGGGAGGAACTTTTATGGTGGAAGGAGATGAAGGCCTCAAGGCAGCAGACGAGTGGACTTCAACCGATGGCCCGAACATCCGACTGATCAACTGCAGTGATCGAGAGGACGACTCTCACCAACGCCAACGCTGGCGAAGTGCTATCTTCAGCGCTGAGATCAATTCGAGCACTTGAGAAGAATGTAGACAATACGAATCAAAGATGCCCGGCGACCACACACAAGTTATAACCAAAAACAGAACAAACACTCACGAAGATTCCTGGTAAAGGCTAATCGTGGTACCTAAGGTGTCATCCCTTGTCAAAGATCATAGCATCCCACTATGGCCACTGTCGAAGAAGTAGCGGCCTTCCGCAACCTATGGAGGAGGGAAGATCGTAAATACTGCAGGAGCGGAGCGCCAGAAAATAAAGAAAGCCCTGATGTCTCCTTTTGGCTGAAAGTAAAAGAAGCAAGGCTATGTCAAATACCAAGCCCCTGTCCCTAAAGAAAACCAGCAGACTAACCAAAATACCCCAACCATTGGGCGCGAGTTGAGCGGGACACACATTGAAATGTTGCAAAACCCCTTTTATGAAGGGATGCAAAGGGAAGCGAAGACCGTTATCGAAGGCCACTTCAAAGAAACACACCATCCTAGGCACAGAGACCACATAGAGGGTTAAAACGTCAGGGGACCACACCCGAACGCCAAAGGGAGGTTGATAACGTCTGGCAAAGATGGCCCCATATGAAGGACCGACTGTTAGTCCACAATAAAGCATGTCTAATGCAAGATCTCGATATTCCGACCCCTAGTATTTAATTAGATTCACTTCTCCTCGCCTCTCTGCCCATGGGAAGAGGAGGCACTCTGGTACCTGAAACCAACTCCCACCAAACGGTCTGAGACACCACCGCTTCGTCTGTAAATCACGCGTAAGAATCACCATCGATACGCAAAGAAGAAGAACGACCCGGACCCATGATGAAAGTGGATAATGGAAACAAAATTCAGCCAACCCAAACAACTTTTCCTATCAGAAATCAAGAAAACAAAGATGCGAAGTGACCTTTAAATATGACGTAAAAGATTATCCCAAGCGAGTGACAACGGAGAAAGACTTCCCGTGACAAAAAGGCTCGTGCATAGAAGACTAAGAGAGAAGGAGTCCGAATCCTCGCTTAAAGGCAAAGGAAGGGTCCCAGAGCAAGGTTGGCACACAAGATTGCAGGATGTTCAATAAAGAAACAAAAAGGAAATCAAATGAATGGAAGAAATGAGCGCGAAAACCGAAGAGTCATCATTATCACAAGTCAAATGACGGCGACCAAGCCCTAACTAATCCAGCCCCAGCGCACACGTGGAAGTTGCACTGCGCACACGCATGCCCTTGCCCACGTACGTCGTACACAAGGGCTGGGGGGCAACTGATAGGTTCAAAAAATAAGGCTCACAGGCCCACCTACCAGGCCCAAGAAAGAAGCCAGCCCAACGAAACATGGAGGCCCGTCCGCTGAATTCCAAATGAGAGGCTTGTCCAATGAGGCATTCAGGCCTTTTTACGCCAGCATTCCAACCTTTTAGGGCCAGCCCCGAAGAGAAATCCAATCCGCTTGGCCCAAAGGCCACTTATGGAAAGTCTCCCACAGGTACAGAAAATAGAATAGTCCCTAATAATATATCATTCCGCAAGTCCATCCAAATCTCACCAATAAGGAAAGAAAGACAAATATCGATCAAGATCAAATCGTATCCCCCACAAGTGAAGGAAGATTATCCCAAATAAACTACTCTTTCTATATTCTATACCAAACCGATACCGACTATAATAAGAAATATCCCATCTAATGGGAATGAATCCCACTACCATCCAATTGGGAGAATATCTCGCTTATAAATACATGGTCACCCCATCTGAGGTAAGAAAACTAACACCACACGATACTCATGCATATACGACTCTTAGACGATGATTTATAGTGCAAACACATGCAACACATCTGCCCTCTACAGCCTCTTTTTCTCTCAAAGAAGAAACTGACTTAGGCATCGGGAGAGGCCATGGGCGGCCCCTCGCCGACCCTTCTTTCCTTGTCCCTTTCTCTCAGAAGAAATCGACTTAGGGTATCGAGCTGCCACGGGCGGTTCTCCTTCGGGCCGACCCCCTTCTTGTTTTTGCAGAGGAGTGCTACTTCCAGAGCCTCTGCTGCATCAACAAAGGCAAATGATCCTACTCCTCGGGCCTGCAGACAATCTAAGAGCCTACATCCCAGCCCGCCAGCAATCCAGGTCCGGCCCAACAACCCCCACACGCTCCAGCCCAGTTCCGGTTGAAAAAGGCATCATCAATTTCAAAACTTATTTTATTTTTTATTCTTATTTTCTCACCCTACATTTTCTCCCTCCAAAAAGTTGATATCTTTGTCATTGACGAAAATGAAATTTGAACCGCCCTCCCACTATCTCATTTTTCTCTCCCAACTTCCACACACAGGCTCTCAGACTCATCTCTTTTTCAATGTCTCTTTGGTCTTGGTTTATGAGTTTATCTTCTCCTTCTTTCTTTTTTTCATATTTTATTTTTACTTTTTAATAAAAATTTGTTATTCAAAGATCTATTGTTTTTTGTTTGATTTTTATTTTCCAAACCGATTTTTTTTTTTTTTTTATCATTTTTGGGCAAAATTTTATGGTGGAGGGGTTTTGATTAAAGATGTGGGTTTAGTGCATATGAATCATTGATCTCTTGGTTTATGAAAAGTTCCTTTGTGGTGGTAAATGATCTCATCTTTGGTTTGATGTGTTTTCAAAACCTAGAGTTGTGGGGTTTTTATTCGACATTTTCAAGTGCCTCGTCGATGTTTCTTCATTTCTTCCATTTTGGTTCATTAAGAAATTATCATTTTTTTGATGAATTTTTTTTGGGTATGCATATGAGAATTATTTATTGACTTTGAATTTTACTTGTAATTTTTTAGCTATTTTTTTTTTATTAAATAGTTGGATCTTCCTTTTCTTTCAATTGATAATTTGGATGAAAGTACGAAAGTTTATTTATTTGGTGATAACTATGGGTAGGTGAATAGCAAGAAAGTTCATTTTGTTTGGTGATAATTAAGGGTAGATGAATGTATTAACAAACTTTATGCATTTGACTGTAATATTTTTTTTTTTAATTTAAATGATTTAGACTGTCTTCCCTTTAGATTTACCCATTTAGTACTGGGTACAAAAATTAGATTTTAAAAACAACCTAGAGTCGCAATAAAATATCAACCGCAACTAAAGGAAAACTTAGAACATTTAGTAGTGGTCTTGTAAATGCAACTACTTTAAACCTTTTAGGGGTCTCATATAAGGCGCCTAATAAGAATAACTCCGCGACAGATTCATAGTTAAAACTATGTTATAGCCACCACATAGAAGTTACACTGGCCAGGTCGATGTGACACATGCAACCTTGTCATTTTAGTCATATCAATTTCAACTTTTTAGTTGTTGGCAGCTACCAATGATAGTTCTTTTGTGGCGAGCTTTTGATCGCATTGTTCACTAATTAATCGTGGAACATGATACTCAGCAACCTTCTACATTTGAAAACACCCGATACAAAGACGAAAATCCTACATGACCACTTAACAGAACTACAATACATGGATATTGTAATCAAAATCCACACATCAATGACACATACAAAAATAAAAAATTTAGTTACCATTAGATTTATAGAGGCATATGTCAAGCAAAAGAGCGTGGGAAACAAAATTTCTTAACATCAGCTAGGGCTTAAAGTCTACGTAGAATCAAATGTTCATATCGAGGCTGGGACAAGCAGGAACACTAATAGGTGCATGAGCATAAGATGGGGAAAGTTCAAATGAGAAGCGTTGTAAGATCATTGCCAAAGCAATTTTTGCTTCCATCATTGCAAAATTTTGTCCAATGCACACCCGAGGACCATAACCAAAAGGGAAATATGAAAGTTTGTCTTTGTCATTTATAAACTCCTTCCGAAAATCTCTCTGGCTTGAATTCTTTTACATCATCTCCCCAAATTTCATGGTCATGATGAACTAGGATGATTGGCAATGAAATCTGCAATGGATCGGGTAAGCATGGTTACTGCAGGATATAACCTAAGGACCTCGTGAAAAATCATTGTAACCTGTAATATAGAAAATATTTTTTTCGTTAGAACTCAGTGAAATATATACCATATATCATGAACAAGCCTGCATCAAACTATGAAGGAGTTCTTAGAATATAGCTTTGTAAAGGAAGTATCACAATTGTCTTCAGGATCTTGTAAATGACGAATAAGAAGAGAGAGACAACCTTTGGGTAATGAGCAATTAATTGAAAAATCCTTAGCTCAAAGAAAATAATATTTGTTGCCAAGTTACACCAATTATATGCCTACCCAGATAATGAAGCAAATGTTTGGAACAAGATACGTAAACAAAACATAATTTTCTCAAGATTGAAAATACTTAGATCCTTGGACTCCAATGGAGAAGTATTGAGGAAATAAAATAGAGAAAAAAATAGATAGGAAAAAAGAAAGGAAAGAAAATTTTGAGAAAAATAGGCTTTTAATCTAATAAGATAATTCTATATGTTTATTCAAACTCATTTTTTTTACAAGAAAATTTAAATTAAAATATTTAAAAATTTGAAGAATTTTGATTATATTTTATTTTCTTTTATATTTTCCACGGTGAAACCAAACATGAGAAAATCATTTTCCTTAGTACTTTTTTTCTTTTCCTAATACTTTCCGGGTTCCAAACAGAATTCTAATAATAGATTGATATTTCATTAATTTTGAGGTGATTTAAGCCATCACCATCTTGTTTTATATTACCGAAACTTGTAAACCTCTTCCCTAGCCCGAAATTTCAGTCTGAATGCTTGCTTAGCAGAACCATTGTCCACAAGTAAACCGAGGTGGTCTCTGACTAGCAAAGTATGAATAGCTTACACTCCTCAATGACATCTCTTTGCTCATTCCAGCATTCCTGTCACCAGTTTCTGCCTTTCAGAAGTTATTTCCATCAGTAGACCTAGTAAATCATCATTAGCAGTCCCCAAATTTCATGGCCTCTCTCTTTCTCAATGATACCCTTCAACAATGCATTGACTTCATTGCTATTAATTTGCTTCATTCTCCTGTTCGTCTTTGTTATAAAAACCTGCTTGGCAAAATAAATATCATCCATTGGTTCATAATTTTCAAATTCTGGGAACATATATATGTCACTATATATATTTAGTAGTATGTGACCATGCATTTTTCTTAAGATATTGTTTAATTTGAGTAAGACTTTCTTCCTTCCCTTTCTTTTTTCTTTTTCTTTGGTGTTGGTGATATCAGAAGCTTAGGCCCTTTGAAACCCGGAAAACTAAGGAAAGAACAAAATGACAAGAAAATGATTTTGTTATATTTGATTTCACCTGAAAGTATAAATAAAATAAATATAAAAACTTAATCAAAATTGTACATAATTTTAAATTCTGTCACTATATACATCGAGAAACAAATAAATTGGAGTTTGAATAAGCATAAAATTAATTTGTTAAGTTTTAAACTATTTTTTATTTTCTTCCAAATTTTTCTTTCTTTTCCGATTTTTTCTCTCTATTTTCTTTTTTCTATCAATTTGGTATTTAGTTCTGTGTTTAGGATGATATATTGCCTACTCCATCCTGACAACCGGACCTGAATGAGTGAGATGCGTTTGCTCACTCTGAGTTGAAATATTCCTTCTTCCTTCTTCATAACTACTACCAAATGCTGTCAGAAATCACATCTCCAGTCAAATTTTTTTGAAGGAAGGCCAAATGTCCAATTCACATGAGCCATCCTCAGAAAGCAGCTTCTGCCATTTACTTACCATCTCACTACAGCACAATTGAAATGCCGGTACCATGAGCTGTAACAAATTCAAACACAATAATTAATTTCAAAGTCAGTCTCATATAAGATTAAACATTTCCATCCTCACAAATTCTCAGATTAAAGATAAACGCTGTGTAATTGGTCCCAGAAAATCTGGAGGAAAGTGCAAGGGAAAGAAAATATGAAGGAAAAAATCAAGGAAAATGAAAATAAAGTTAACTCTAGCATGTTATTTTTATTTAGAACTACAAATTAATTTATTTATTATAACTTTTGGTTCATAAAGATTAAATGGTTTAAGAAATTGTGTTTTTAATAATTTAATTAATGTTCAATTTTTTTAAAATTTCATTAGACAACTAAAGATGAGAAATTATTTTCCTTAACCTTTTTTTTTTTTTTTTTTTTTTTTTTTTTTGTATTTTTAGGAACCAAAAGAACTTACAAGAACCGAAAGCTGGATGGAAAATTAAAATCATAAAATTAATTACCTTCAGCTTTTCTAGATGGAAAGCTGGGTTTATGATCTTTCTACGTTCACTCCAATGTGAACCATCTAACTTCACAATGCCCTGAAGCCAGCAGCTTGCCAAGCAGGGTGGGCGGTGGTTTTTCCCTTATCAGCTCTGGTCTATTAATGTTTACTACTGGTATCGGACCCACTCATGTAAACTATTTTTACCTGCATTTTAATGCCCATCGATAAATGTTAGAAATGATCCAGATCAGAGGATCTGGGTAGTCATGGGGCGAATAGAAGGTCCTCTAATTGAAGAATAAACTCAAACATAAAAAAAAACTGTTGGGCATACGCTCAAAGTAGAAATTTGGAGGATAAGAAACAATTAATGCAAAAACAAAATCATGAAAGCCTTAAGCTCAAAATAGACAATATCATAGTACGTACTATGGATGAATGAGTCCATGTAAGATTTCCCATCAAAAACTATATTATGATTAATTATCAAGGGATGAGAAACAATTAATGCAATGTGAAGAAAGCTCTTAACCAAAGTTCACATCTAGGCATACCTACATACTTGTTGAAAATTGAATTATGCAATTGAAATGGGTTAAATGATCTTATAAATTCATAAATTTAATGCTTTTGTTTTTGTACTTGAAAAGTAATTCACTCTCACTATCAATATCCTTTAGAAATATTTGGTTAAAAAACCTCAAATTACTCAAATTTTATAAAACTAACCCAACCTTTCTTCCATGTTCTTGAAAATGATTCATTGTGGACAAAAATGTCTTTACCAAGTCATGTATTTACATATATTCTTTCAAAAGAAATGGTTATTTTTACAAGTAAACAATAACAAAGATTTTGGTCAAAATGAGATTAAAATTTGATGATGGTTAGGGCCTATTTGGTTGTTGTTTTTGAAAACTATGTTATGTTTTAAAAAACAATGAGAACAAGGAAAATAGAGATAACACAATGAGTTTTTTTTTTTTTTGTTCTCGAAAATACAGAGAACACAAAAACACTAAATTTAAAGAATAAGAATAGTTTTCGAAAAACACAAAAATTATGCTCTCTATACTTTCAAAAACTGTTTTAAAAAACAGTAACCAAACAAACCCCTAGATTTTCGAAATTTAGCTTTCAAGTTCTTTAAATCAAATCACCCTATCCTTTAATAAGTTAATCATTTTTATAAAATAAATCGCTTTTAATTGAAAATTATGAAGAATTAAACCTATAATTTTTGAATTACCGAATTCATAATGCCAATTAAATAACAAAAGGACTCGTGATAGGAAATATTTAAATTTTGAAGTACCATTCACATATTAACTTCTTTAAGACGGGAAAAGTAAAGACCGAAAAATAACAAAGAAAAGAAGACCAGAAACCAACAATCCTTGAAGGAAATTGACAAATATTGCATTTAGTGAATGATTAAGAGTATCAATTTCATACCATATTGCTTGATGTGGAATGATCGAAATGGTAGAACTCGCTCCACTATATCGTGCCTTCAAATAGTTGATGGGTCTGAAGTTGCTTTCTTAATCATTCTCGACATCTCTATAAAATCTCCATGCAAAAACCTGTAGGAGCCCCATTCAGGCCTTGCTGCCTAAGGCATTTCTCTCTAGCTTCTTGGTCCTCAACCACACCCAATTCAATAGCTCCATGCATATATAAGGATAGTGATTAGCAAAGGAAATTGCAATCAACTAAGCTTCATCAGTTTGAAGAGTGACTTCCAGGTGCGACCTCTAATTACTTCTGCACCTGAGAGAATCAATTTATATGAGCAGCCCAATACTTTTTATCCTATTCAGTCATCAGAGAGGAAGGCCGGCAAATAAAACAACACTTGTTTATTGGCTTCTCGTGTTGGAAGCAGTATGACTGTGTTCCTCAAGACACGTCTGCTGCTTCATATTACTGTGCTGTACACACTCCATCAGATGATACCTCCTCCAGAATATCGTGCAGTTCACGTTTGTCTCAAGTCACACAATGCACGCCTACCTCAGGTCATGCTTTCCTCACCAACTGTCAACCTAATGGTCCTTATGGTGCACCTCAAAGCACTCTCTCCTGTAACTAACGTGTTTTAGTATAAAGTGTTTTAGTATGAACACGTGTCATCATTTAAAAGCCTGCACGTTATTGCTTAAACGATCTTTGCATTATTCGTAAGGTCGAACCACATTTATGAGGATACCAAAAGCAGCCATTATTTCAATAAGGAGACAAATTCCTCTCACCGCCATTTCTCCCCCGCCAAGCCCCTTTTTCTTCCAATATTATTTGCCGGTTTTCAGACTTTGCATCAATAGTAAGTCACGTGGGTTCAAAAAATCTTATAATAAGCATTCGGGAAACAGTAATACAAGATGCAAATATTTTAAGCACAGAGAATTATAAAGAGAAGTATAAAACACTGCATGCAAAGTGTGAAAGACAAAATAGTATATCAGGAGAGTATTAAGAGTCATTTTGATGGTTATGCCATGGTGTATTAGGTGTTAATTTCTTGGCATTTTATTTTTGTGGAGTCATATGTACCCGATTGTACTTTTATTTCTTGTGTTGGTATAGTCACCAAACTATCGATTTTATTTTGTGGATTGACCTAATCATCCAATTAAGTTTATTTAAATTTATGTGGATTGACACAATCACATAATCAATCGATATATATAATCTAATGTTTTGTTTGAAATAAAAGAATAAAGGACTTCATATCCAATTAAGTGTCATATTATTATTACTTAATATTCACATTCATATGGTGAAGAATAGTCTGTTTTTTTCTCATCAAATAAAACTCATTGGAGTCAAGCGTGAGGAAATGCTAGACTTTTGGTAATTGTTCCTTCGACTAGGATAAAGATCTCTCATTGAAGCAACTAACTTTACATATTGTATGTATATCTAATACAAATTTGCATAGTATCATAAATAGCTATTCACATAGTACCCTATTTTATTTTTTGTGGACTGACATTACCATCTAACTATCCATTTAATTAATTTTATGGGGATTGAATTACACTCCAAGTATTAATTAATAATTAATGGGGATTAGTAAAGTAACTAAAATATTACTTCTTGTAATATTCTAGATGTCACGCAATCCCAACATTATTAGCTTTTCAAGTTCGCAATAGTTTATGGTATTGTAAACCTTTTCATAGTATTACAATCTTTGCTTCGGTGGAAGCTTATTACAATGTTGGGGTTGCGAATTGGCTTAGCTAATCAAGTTGATAATTAATCTATGTTCAAACTGAATTAAGACATAATCGGTATGAGCTCAAGTTGTTCAAGTTAAACTCAAACTCCTCGAAGAAATTTTGTTGATATGATTAAAATTGGGGTTGGTCAGATTAAATTCAGATTAATCAGATTAGATTCAATTGATGGATTAAATAAAAGTAGGTTAGATTGCATAACACAAATTTATCTATAATACCTTTTTTTTAAATCTATTATATTTCAAATAAAATTTTAGTAAAAAGGAAAAAATTACTAAGGAAAAAAAGAAAAAACTATAAATTTATACATTTTCCTTAAAGAAAATGAAAGACATACAATATGATTTGATTTGTTCTTAAATATAGAAAAATAAAAAGAAATGTTATCATACGAAATAATATGCATTATGAATATTATAAAATAGTAAATGGAGTTTGAGTTGAACTTTAGTTTTTGTAACATTATCTCAGTCTGAATCCAAATTGAGCATGCTTGGAGAAAACCCAACCTGATCTTGAAATTGATTGCCCAAACTTATTTCTACGTCGGTTTGGATCAAGCCAGTATGCCTAAATTATTAAGCTACATGATTATTTTCCAAACCAAAATTGAAAAAGAAAAAGAAGCAAAAAGCCAACATGAAAAACGGAAACGTAAATGGATCATCACTGAACCTCGTATTAAGATATACTAGTTATTGTCGCCAACAGATAATGATGCCAATGACAATACATATAATTGTGATGATAATACATATAATTGGCAGTAGTTGTATGGATGATATCTTCCAGAAGAATACATCCAAAACAATGACATAACATTTGTAATTGTCATTTATCACATGAAGTCATTTTAAAATTTGCAGGTTTGTATAGATGATATCTTCCAGAAGAATAGCCATCAATAACAATGCATATATACTTTGGAATGCCATACGATCCGTTCCCATCAAAATATTATAATTACTAAAACGAGCCGTTTTATAATATTTAATAAATAAAAACTTGGTTTGAATATAGTTCCGTTCTATTTTTTTTTTAAATACAGTTCTATGTAAAAAACATTTTTCAAAACTCATTATCTTTCGATTTACACCTTTCATAGAAAGTTATTATATATTCTATAGAAGCTACTTTTTTTTTCCACAAAAATTAGAAAAAGAAACATATTCCATGGAGTACCCACATGAAGTCATTCTTTCATCATTATTACCATGTTGTCCTTAATGTGTTAACATTCTATTTGTCAGTTTGCATGTGGAAATCAATTAAGAAACAATAGAAAGCTGGTAGTCCATATTCCATTGTCATGGGACTGTGCTATCCTTATATATTAATGGGTGTTATTTAGAAATGAACGGATTCTTAGAAAGATGCCTTGGAAAGATTCCAAGTTCATACTAGTCCTAGATTACGACATTGCGTGTAATGAAATAATTCAATATATATAATGCTCGCTGACAACCCAACGCATTTGATTGGCTGAACACACAATATCTCAAAAGGTTGAACGGGAGTAGACAAAATATGATCAAGAGATCAAGGAGGGGCCTAATAGTGAGAAAAAAATCGAAGTGTTTATGAATACATTGGTATTAAAAATCAATTACAAATTAGATGAGGAAACATAGGAAAAATGGTTCCCCTACCTTTGCAGTGGCCCATTGAACTTGACGAGGAAACATAGGAAAAATGTTTCCCCTACCTTTTCATGGTAAGATTACTGATCGTAAATGTATCTAAAAAAATATAAATTAGGTGGGCTCGATTGACTGTGTGTGCTAAAGCAAGATTATTCGCCAAAGGTATTAGTCAGACCCAAGGAGTTGATAACTTTAAATACAACTTAGATGCTGGCTGTCTACCATTACTCTTGTGCCAAACTGTATGTCACTTCTGACTAGTCAGCTTGTGAGGGGATGACAATATTTACCTCAGATACACAATCCATGCAAAAAAAAAGATCCACAGTACAATAAGAACCTAACTTCACTACTCTAGAAACCATCAAGATAAATGAATGACTACTGTGTAACTCATAAAAATGTAGTTTGTTATTTTATTCGAAAACTATTATAGCTTACTGTATCAATAGTTCAAGAGTCTACATAAATAATAAAAGAAAATTTTTGTGATACTATTAGATATGAGGAAAAAAATTTAGATTATTTGAATCGTTTCTTTCTATTTCAGAACAATATACTCTACTAAAAAAGAGATGTTTAGGATGGTAGTTTTAAGGTTAGATTCAGAACAAGATTCCTCTGATGTTCCTAAAGGAATATTCTTTCTTGATGTGATAATACCAATAGCTTAATTCTGTATTGAAAATGCCTATTCCTACAATGATACTGTCTTTGTGCCTTTTGTTTTCCTTTTTCTAATTATTTCCTCTAAATTACTTTTATTTGAAATATATATGTACGCATGCATAACTTACTAAAGGAATTCGTTCATTAAACCCCTAAAAGAGTTGCTACTTTAATGCTCAGACTTTTCTTTCTTTTGTTCCTTCACTATTTTTTGGAATATGAAGTAAGTATGTATTTATGTCTATTTTACTGTGTTTCCTCCTTGTTGTGGAAGGATACCACCATTAGAGGTAAATCTTTTGTTCACATGCGTGAATTGTGCTCACATTAAGCTTTCATCTGTTTATATATATATATATATATATATATATATATATATATATATATATATATGTGTGTGTGTGTGTGTGTGTGTGTGTGTGTTGTGTGTGTGTGTGTATTTATGTGGCATTAGTAACAAGGTTAAGGACTTAGCAATTCATATAATTGGTTAAATATGACAATTTAGCACAAAAAGAGTTTTTATATGAAAGAATTAAGTGTGTAAAAATGTTGTTTTAAGTGGTTATTATACCCCCAACCAGCTCATTGTTAGTCCCTTAGTAATGGAATGTTTAACTAGATGTAACCGACAAAAGCAATAACAAAATAATCAAAAGAAAGCAAACCAAAGCAAGAAAAATGAGTTATGAGGGTGCTAACATTATTAAGAGAATATTGAGAAAGATCTACAAATGTGAATTTCATTGGGGATCCAAGATATTTATTATCCTATTGATAAGGTCCTCAAGTGGCATCATGATCAAGGCATGTCCGCCCCCAAGTCCTCACTAAATCTTTCCATAGGGACTTGGGTGTTAATGTTGCTAGTTCCTACACATAGGCAATGGACCAATATCCCCCCCCAACCAAACTTAACTCAACTTTTGTAATAAATGATGATCGAGATGGGTCGAGAATGCACCTTTTATTTCATATCTTCTCAAGGTCCAGGTATGCAATGCCAAGGGTAACTAAAGGGTAGTCAATGTAGTAGAGATTCATCGATGACACCCCACAATTTGGTTAAGGGCATCGGGACATTAAATTCCCCTTGGACTTCACTCCAAACTACTAACTAAAGAAAAGCCTGAATCCCAAGGCACCTACATGTGAAATCAATGACTCCAAACCAGATGGTTTATGGAATTATGATTTAAAAGGCATTTTAGATTGTTCTCGAAATTTTGATTAAATCAACTCACTTTATTTTAAACCCTTTTTATTCTACTTTTTTTCTATTTTTCTGATTTTTTTAATAGGTGGGGCACATATTCCTCTATTTTGGAAGGTGTCCCAATACTACTAAATCCATAAATACATCACATGGGGCAAAGGAGGTGTTGGTACCTAAGAATATATGGGGACTTAGTGTGCTTGGTATGTGGCAGTTCAATATATAAATAATTGGCAAAAGCATGGGGTCTTTCATAGCCAGTCGCTTCATGGCCACAAGATCATAAAATCTGCATTTATTAGACACTATAATATCTCAACTCTACTACTAGACTTTAAAGCTCAATATCAATATTTTTCAAAATAACATTGCACTAACAAACTCCAACACACAAGCAAGCAAAGAAAAAGAAAAGCACTCACCGATCATGTAAAAAAATTAAAATTTAGGCTAAAGTTTCCTTCCTAATGTATGTCTCCTCCCTACCCTAACACCCCCCTCTCCCCCAAATACACATCACACGCGATGAATGTCACAGCGGCGGTGTCGGGTACCTAAGAATATGTGGGGGATCTAGTGTGATTGGTCAGTGGCAAGTTCAATATATAAATAACTAAGTAAAATGCATGGGGCCTTTCATAGCCAAGTTGCCCATGGCCACAAGCTCCTAAAATCCAAGATTTAGCACACACTATAATATCCCAACTCTACTACTAGACTTTAAAGCTCAATATCAATATTTTCAATATAACATTGCACAAACAAACTCGAACACACAAGCAAGCAAAGAAAAAGAAAATCACTCACCAATCATGTAAAAAAATCATTCAAAAATTTTAAAATTTGGGCTAAAGTTTCCTTCATGAAGATTAGGACGAATGTGTTACCTCAAAGGTGGTTAAGATGGGGCACTCTCATGTGGACTTGCTCCATAGCACAATCTCCAAGTGTCTAAGTCATTCAAAAGCATAGGATAGAAAAACTCTACGCAAGGGTTAAAGAAAACAAAAACAACTAAAAAGTATGCAAACAAAAGAAAACATAAAAACAAAACTAACTAAAAGAAAAAGTGGGTTAGCTAGCCTCAAAAGAGACTAAGCCCTAAGTAACCAAACCAATAGTGCTCAATTGTGGTCAAAGATGGTGGGTCCCTCATAGTTGAAGTCAAGGGAGCAACTCTCCAACTTCTTTCCTGCCTCTTATACGATCCTCCACCTCTCTACCATGATGTCAATCAAGTAAACACCCCTTGAATCATCCTCCTCGCAATATATGCTCGAGTGGCATACCAAAGGGTTGATCCCCTTCAAGTTGGAAGTATTCCATTCGACAACCTCTCGATTCTTCCTCAGAGTATCTAATAACTTCCCTTTTTATTACTTCGATAGGGAGGAAGGTATCACTATCAGCCATGTCTCATCATCTCCATGGAATGTGTACCTTAGCTCGCTCGAAAAAGGCTTCAAAGTTCACTTGGGAGAGTCACTTGACTTTAGGGGTGGATTATCATGAATCTCAAGTGGTAGAGTTTTTTTTCTCCAAGCGGCTATGTGTGCAACATACTCATCAATATATGGTGTGGGCTCATCTTCATCAATATTAGCCTCAGATTGTCACATGCCTTCATTTCGGATTACTTCCTCATATTGTTCCTCCACTATCGCCTCAATCATACTAGCCCCCTTTGGTTTTTCATCCTCAAGTAGAGCCAGCTTATTGATAAGTTGAAAATGTTTAGCTTGTTAGCACCCTTTTATGTCAGGCAAATCAATTAGCAAGTATACGTGTTCATTGGGTAATATAGTGAACTCAAAGAATTCGAATATCGAACCATAGCGAATGGTCTTTCTTTGCTCAATTAACTAACTATCCCAACTACTCAAGGTTTTCACTATTTAAGTTTCAAATTAAAAGGATAGGATGAAAGAAAAACAAACAAACTCTAACTAGGAGTTGGATTTTTGGGGTAGTACAAAATCAAGGTCAAAACACCATGTTGAACCAAATTGTAATGATTCTAGGGTCAATTTTGCTCCCTCCTATGCTTTCTAGTTCCTTTAAAGCCCTTTGGATATATAGGGGGTTCAACATGTTAGCCAAGGGTCAATGAATTACACCAAGTCACCCATCTAGTCAGAGTAATTTCACTCCCATTCCCTTTATTCACCTTCCGGTCCTTCTAAGTTAATAAGAAGTGATAATGCATAGTAAAACCCTCTTAGGCCTTTTATCGATCACCTTTCGGCCCTTATGATAAATGCCTAGGACTATATGAGAAGTATTCACTTTTCGATCCTTCTAAACCTCATACAAAGCTTTTAAGAGCCTAACAATCAATCTATGCTTACACATACAATTGAAAGAAGCGATAATCTATTCCAAAACCTGGCCACATTTAGAATAGAACATGAAAAACTCAATAACTTCAAAAAACTAGGCAAATTCATATCTCATAACATCAAAGATGAGGAAATATAAGCATAGGAGTTCACAAAATATCCCATAGAGGGAGTTTTACCTATCCATATAAATTACAAAACCAAATGAAAGATCATTCAACAATTTCATGGTTCAAAAGAAAGAGGATAAGCAAACAAAGTGATTTTTGACAGCAATGTGCTTCTCGAATCCTCATCCAAAAGCTTGAATTTTGGATCTTCAAGGAATATGAGACTTCTTTTTCCTCCAAACCCCAAAAAATACTGTTCTCCTTGTTTCTGTCTTTAAGTTTTTATTTCACCCAATTCAGACTCTAAATGACCTAAAAATGGGTTGGACAACAAACTGGCCCCAACATGGGGTGCTTAGCGCGGCTTAGCCGTTCTCAACATGATACTCGTTGCCAGCCCATGCTCAGCATGGTGCCTTGGCTCCTGCTTTTACAATTCTCAACTTCCTTCGAGGTTATAATCCTTCCTCATCCGCATCTAAATTGAGCAATCTGCCTTATTAGAAAGTTAAGAGAAATTAGAATACATCCATAACAAGCTTAGAGCCATTTGAGGTCATCATGTAGACTAAAAATTGGGAAGAAGTGCTGCTTGCTGCATGAGACGACTTGAAAAATTATCTTTTTTAACTTTAAGAGACCATAACCTTTTGTTCGAGCGCCCAAATTGAGTGAACTTGGATTCTATGTATTAGCTAATGATGTCTAAAATCCATCCATATCCATCTTAGCCATGGGAGTCATGCAGAGGCCCATACCACCTTAGCTCCTTCTTTATTCTATTTCTTGCTTCAAAATGTACCTAAAAGCCATAAAGGATACAATTAAGCATATAAATTCATAAAACACCATAAAGAATGTAAATGATAGGTGAATAATGATGTATAAACAAGTAGGAAACAAACCTATCAGAGCTCCAATGTCTTATCTCCAAAAGCAATTTGCATGCCTTCACTCTTGCAATTAATCAAAGCATTAGATGTTGTAGGGAAAGGTCTACCTAAAATAATTAGGATGTGATTTGGCCCCTTTTTAGCTGGTTCAGGGTCTAAGATGACAAAATCTACTGGAAAGTAGAAGTTGTTAACTTGCACTAAAACATCCTCTATAATGCCTCTGGGAATATTCACTAATCTATCAGCTAGAAAAAATGTGATGCGAGTTGGTTTGAGTTCTCCTAACCCGAGTTGAATGTAGACTAGGTATGGTAGGAGGTTGACATTTTCTCCTAAATATAGCCATGCTTGCTCTATGCTAACCTCTTAATGAAACTGATATGGGGCATCCCGAATCTTTTATATATCACCCGTCGTGGTTTTCAATTATTGCACTTACTTGATCAGTAAGGAAAGTCTTCTTGTCCATGTTCAAGCTGCGGTTAACTGTACACAAGTCTTTGAAAATTTTTGCATAAGGTGACATTTGTTTAATCATACCAAGAAGAGGAATATACACTTGTACTTGTTTAAAAATCTCAAAGATTTCGGATAAGTTACCTTTATTTTTCTTAGTTCGGAGTGCACTAGGTAATGGAGATGGTGAGAGGTGTGCATAGCTTTATTCTTGATGATCAACCTCCTAGGCTTCTTCTTTTTGGTCTTTAGAAGACTGGTCTTGGCTCATCTTCAAGGGAGGACCTCTTTTTTCACCTTCCTCTAAATTTACACCAATTTATTCTTCATGTATGAGTGCGGAGGGTCGAGTGACTGTTTCCCACTCTCGTAGGGTCATCATTGATTTACTTCCCAAGTTAGCTGGGTTTCCCCACACCCAATTTTCGAGCATTTCTCATACTTGATTAAGGCTGAGACGGGACATATTTCTCAAGGTGAGGTTGCATTGAAAATTTTTGAGATTGTTTGTGGAATATCATCCATCTTTTGTTCCAGTCCTCGCTTCTTCCCATTAGACCAAACTTTGATTAGATGTTTCATTGATCTATTAACACTTCTCTGAAACTCTCAAACATCTTGTTCGCTAGTTACACTATGCTCAATGTGCAGATCATGATGGGTGCATTAGATTCATACTGGACCCTAGGAGGCCCCTTAATTCCTTTCTCCATGAGTTGCCAAAGTGAGTCTTTTGTTCAACCTATAGGTGTTCTCATGTGCTCTATTGTTTTAGGAGTGAGGTGTGTCTATGCTTATCAGCATAGTCGACTGTCCTCATACATGTTCCTCCATTGGCCATGATGACCATTTAGTAACATGGTGTGATAATAAGAGTGGCAAAGATAGCATGGTGCAGGCTCCATCATTATTTCATCAATGACATTAACTTCATTAGTACCTTTTCCCTTAAGCTTGCCAATCTATTGTTGCAACAAAGCTACTTTAGCTTCCATGTCTTGATTTAGTATACATCACCTCTCATGTTCAATTGTGGCCCGCCCATTTGTTTCACACACGCTGATTCTCTCATCCTTAGTCAATTCAGCTTCTAATTTAAGACAATCTAATGCCGTCTGCCTTGCCAAGGAAATTCTTTGCTACACATAGATTCCAAGAGTTGCTTCAAGCAATTGTTAATCCTTCATAAAAGCAATCCACAATCTCCCAATCCTTAAATCAGTGATGGGGGTAAGCATTAACTGCTTTCATGTACCTATCCTAGTAATCGTGAAATTTCTCACCTTTTTCAACATCAAGTAACCACTCGTTCCTTTTCAAGGAGATACTCTAAAAAATTAGTCAAATTTTTGTCTCCCTCTCTTCAAGGTGAGGGGAAAAATGTAAGCCATACCGTCTCAATAAGTCCCATCTCTGACAGACTTGGCATTTCATCACTTTGAAGTCACTTTGAAGTCCCATGAAAGGTGGGTAATTGCGTGAGCATATTAGGCTTCACAAAAAATCCTCTGAAACTGATACAAGAAGGGGTACTTTCCATGGGCCGATTTTTGTGTTCTGTTGACCAAATTTTTTATACAAATTTATGACACTATTACCAAAGGAGTATTATCTAACCCCCACAACTTATCACGTGAAAAACTTGTTTGACCAAATTTTATATACAAATTTATGACAAGCAGCAATAAAGGAGTATTATCTAATCCTCGATTAATGGTGCCAAAAAACTTGTCGACCACTTCGTATAGACGACTATCAAGGACTAAATCAAAGTCCCTAGCAACAACGCTAAAACTTTTGAGACCAAATGATGTATATATGAAAATACGGTTAAGAGAGTGAATGTGATAAATACTCAAAATTGATTAGAAACACAAAAGTGCAATACTCAAAAACTAAAATGAAAAGTAATACACCACTTAACCTTCTATGCAAGGGTCATACAAGTAATAAAGTGGACTATAAAAAGTCCCGGATATCGCACCTATGAGGATTGGAGGTTTTCTCTAATTGGAATTTGAGCACCCTTGATTAGTGCCCAAAAAGTTCTATTTTGAACCCTATTTTTAATAGGTTTTGAGCGCTTTTTGTGTACTAATTGTTATAATTAACCCAATTGACATGTTCGGTCCCTATTGTACTACTCGATCATTTCTTGTGGCTAATTTGTAGTTTTGCAAGCTTTAATGCCAAATTTGTCAGTCATTCCAAGCATGAAGAATTCTGGTCGAACTCAGCATTACAGATAAAAATCAAGAAAAAGAATATCATAAAAAGGAAAAGAAAGCAAAAATAGCATGAATCAGATGAATAGTGTAAGATGAACAATAGCTTTGAATAGTGATGAACAGGAGATAAATAGTGCCTAAATATCAAAATTTCGCTACAAGCTGGAAAATTCGCTACATAGCGAATTTTCACTACAATAGAGAAATTTCGCTATGTAGCGAAATTTCCTCCTGCAGCGAAAATCCCTGTTCCCCTGTTTTGTGTACAAACGACCCCGTTTTGGTTAATTTCATTTCTACCCTCACTGTAATTATACTAATTAGGTTAGATTGGTATTTTCACCTGTTTGTAAGGCTATATAAGCCATTTGCTGAACAATTTGTAACCTAACTTTAATTCGAAGCATTCTCCATTACGGGCCCCGTTTTTAGCTTTCTCTTCACGTTTCCTTCTCTTCTTCTCTCTTCCCCACTTTCTAGGCACCAAACACACCCTTTGAGGATGACAACCTCAAAGGATGTTTGGCTAAAAGCCTCAAACCTTGAAGAAGAGTGGTTGCTAGGCTTGGGGGAAGTAAGGTTTGCATTTTGTTCCTCTCTGTTTTTCACGCATGGTGTTTTGACATTTTGTTCCGAATTAAGAACTTTAGGTTTAAAGCTCTTGATGTACTTCTTGGCCAATACTTGACAAGATTTTAGGGTTCAAAGGTATTTCAGCTTTAGATACACCGATATCCATTAGTTGCTATTTAACTCTAGCCACCGAGGTAGGTTAAGGGGTTATATTTTCACCGTAGATGCATCCTCATTGATCAATACTTGGTAATCTTTAGGTTCAATGGATGCTGGCTATTAGATCCACCGAGATTCATTAGTTACCCTTTACGAATCATTGTAGATGGGTCAAGGTGAGATTTTCACTGTAGGAACTATAAATGCTTTCTATCAAAAGGAAAATTATTAGGTTTAGTTTAAAGTTAAATGAAGATTCGGTTCGAATTGACTATAGGTCATCCTCCCCAACGCGAGGAATAAACCCAAGGACCTCTTTTGTAACCCTATCAACCCAACCTAGTGAGCCCAACACTTCAAGGATTTCTTTTTACACTTTTTATTTTTAGTTTATTTCGTTTATTTTCACTCTACAACATCAACTCCACACCCTTTTACACCAAATCCTAAAATCCAAAACAAATTCACCATTTTCGAGCCTACTATAAATCATTATTTGAAAGTGAAGAAAACCCATCCCTATGTTTGATCCCAGAGCCTATATCAAGTAAAGAGTTATGCTAATGACAAGAGGGGAGTAATTTAGGTTATAAATTTTGTTGATTCATAACACCTACCGTGGCAATTTAATCACCATGATTACAAGGGACTCTTCAATTATTTAGCACCAACAAAGGATGTGGAATAAAATCAATTTAATTGAAATAAAATGATTCAAAATTAATCCTAAAATCTACCAACAAACCTACTAATTCTAAAAGGCGGCGAAAGAGGCACTAGGGATGAGGATAATTATTTAGAAACAATTTGCATTTCCTTGAAAGCACAACATTTGTGAGTTGAATGCTGGATTTGTCCAAGAGCAATGTAGTATAACTTGGATTTCTCGACACAATTGACACATTTCACTAATTAGAGGTCCATGTTCCTTTCGTAGACATAAGTCTAATTAGTTACCACTAGCATGCCTAAAGTGCTAATTTTGAACCCTATTTATTATAGGTTTTGAATGCTTTTGTGTACTAATCATTTAATTAACCCAATTGGCATGTTAAGGTCCCTATTATACTACTGATCGCGTTTTGTGGCTAATTTTGTAGTTTTTGCAAGCTATTTATGCCAAAATTGTTGAGTTGATCCAAGCACGAAGAATTCTAGTTGAACTCAGCATTGCAAATCAGAAGCTAGAAGGAAAGAAGTAGAAAATAGAAGAAAAAGGCCACAGCAGAAATTTCGCAGCATGTTGCGAAATTTGCATCCTGCGAGCACTGTTCATCCAAGCCACTGTTCACCTGCTTTTTGACGCTTTGATGTTTTTGTTACAATTTTTTGCTTCTTCCAAATTTGTCCTTGTAATAGCTTTTGGTTTTGGTTTCTTTTGTAATTTCCCTTGGCCTTGAGCGTATATAAGCCTCAATCAAGCCCTATAACTAATCAATTAATTCAAAGAATAGTTCTTGGGGAGAAGCTTAGCTCTCCGCGCTTTTCTTCATATTTTCTCCACTTTCCCTCACTTTCTCTCCTTTTCTCGGCTGCCAAACACCCTAAGGATGACAACTCGGAGGATGGTTGGCAGACCGCTTTTCTCCTTGAAGAGGAGGGCTACTGGGCAACCGTTTAATAGGTTAAGGACCCCCATGAAAAGAAGGCCAATGTGTCTTCCAAAATAAAAAGAAGAGAAAAACAAAAACAAAAAATTGTTGGGTTGATCCAAGCACAAAGAATTCGAGTCAAACTCAGCATTGCAGATCATAAACCAGAAGGAAAGAGGAGTAGAAAACAGAAGAAAATTGAGCATAACAAAATTTTTGCATGGTTAGCGGTAGTGATTAGTGCTCAAAAGTGCTATTTTTGAACCCCGCTTATTTAAGGTTCTTGAGCACTTTGTGTACTAATCGTAATTAACCCAATTTGCACATTAAGGTCCCCAAGATATTCTACCGACGATTTTGTGGCTAATTTTGTAGTTTTGCAACTATTTATGCCAAAATTGTCGAAGTTGATCCAAGCACGCACTCAGTCAAACTCGCAGACGCAGATTAGAAACCAGGTGAGGGTGAGGAGTAAAAACGTAAAAATGGAGCATAACAAAATTCAAGACGTTGTACTTCACACCCGCGAATTTTCACAAAGTTATGCAAATTTGCTTCCGCTACACCGCTCATCCGCTTGCCACTGTTCATCCTACATGCCACTATTCACCTCCTAATTGCTTTCATGCTTTTGCCTTTTTTGTTACTAATTTTTTTTCATCCCATTTTATCCCTAGTAATAGCTTTTGGATTTTGGTTCTTTGTAATTTTGCTTGATGGGGCAGATAAAGCTCCCAAGACCGTAATTCCGCCAAAAAAACTTTTGCCGAGTAATAAATCGAGGGAAGCTCAAATTTTCCCGCTTTTTTTTCATTTTCTCTCCACTTTCTCTCATTTTCTCCCTTTCTTGGTTGCCAAACCACCCTCCAAGGATGACAACTTGAGGATGAGTGGCTAAAACCCTTCCTCCTTTGAAGTGGGAGGCTACCGGTTGCGTAACTCGAGGTGCTGGTGCTCCATGCTTTTCACGCAGGTATCCACCGTCGTTATCAAGTTTTCCTTAACTTTAGGTTTTCGATCCCTTTTTGTTTCACCTTGATGGTTATTACTTGTAAGATTTTTAGCTCATTGGATACTTAATGTTAGATCCATTGATGTTCATAGTTATCATTTATGAGCCATTGTAAGGTGAGCCAGGGTGACTTGTGTTTAACGACTGAGAGCTTTAATGTGTCAATGGATGCCATTTTCAAAGAGATTTAATGAGGGTTAGTTTTTATAGTTAAATGAAGATCTCGGTTCAAGAGAGATGACTATAGGTCATCCTCCCCAATGCGACATACAAAGGACCCTAGAAACCCCCACAGTTCTCGGAATCCAACCTCCCAAGACCTAACACTTCAAGGGTTCTATTTACATTTTTTTTCCTTATTTTATTTCTCATCCCGCAAACCACAAATTCTCACCGCTTTACCAAACCCCAAAATCCACTGAATTCACCAGTTTTAAGTTCACTGTAAGTCATTTGTACGAAGAAAACCCATCCCTGTGTTCGACTCTAGAGGCGCTATGCTGTAGCAGCTTTGCTATGGCAGTAGGAACCCTATGATATAAATTTTGTTGATTCCGGATCACCCTACTGTGGTATGAATCAAATGGCGCCTCGTTGTCGGGGATGGTGCCTACGCGCATGATGACTACGATGAACACCTCTGTGATCCTCATCACAAAGTCTTGGTGAATTTTTTTTCCCAAGTTTATACTTTGATCGTTAGTCGCCTTAGTTTTAGTTCACAGTTTAATTTTTTAAGTAACCCTAACCTTATAGGTAGGATTGTTTCTTGGTCGTTGGGTGTTTGCCCTGTTTTTACTACAAGAATTTCTAGTGGATTAGAAATACAAAGGGCAGGTTGATCAAAGTCAATTTTCCACAGGAACCTGGACTGAATTTGAATACTGACCAAATGGAAGAGGGAGAGTAGTACATTGAGTATTCAGTGGAGAGAAACCCTAGTGCATACATGTCAATGAGGGATTACAGAAACCTTTCATGGCAAAATCAAGAACCCGTTGAGAGAACCAAACCCAGGTCCATGAGGGACTATAGAAACCCTCCATGGATGAAAGTGCATTCTTTCTACATGATTCCCCCAAGAAGTGCACCATATGAAAATGCTCAGAACCCTAGTTTGGGAACCACACAAATCTCATGGGAATCAAGACCTCCACAGTATACACCTCCTACTCCTCCATATTATGCCTCAACTCCTCAGCCACCACAACCACTGCTCGCTGACATCTTCGCTGAGCATGCACATCGAACTTGAGAAAACTAATGGATAATTTCATGAGAGCAGAGGGCGGAATATCCAGCCAATAAGGAATGGAATAGCGCTGGAGAGCTCCTTGAACAAGGAATTGGATGGGTTCCAAAGCGAAATTGATCAGAAATTTGACATCCCACAACAATCCATCTCAAAGCTCACCAATCAGCTTGTTCATCAAGAGGAGGAGAATTTGGAGGAAGAGTGCCTGACTGACACTATTTTGAGTGAACAAGCTCAACCCATACTGTGAGGAATTGAAAGAGGAACCAACAGAAGCTCCCGAGGAACTGGCAGATGCCCCATAATCATGTGCTGTCTATGGGCCATGGAGGAGAGAAGAAGAAATCCTTCCCTTGTTGACTGAGTAAAGGTAGTGAGCGAGCGTTGGAAGAACACCAAGAGAACAATTCTACTCCCTCGCCCCTGACTTAGCAAGTGTATATCTCGGGCCCACACTGCAACACACCGCCAACCCCCGAAACACCTACCACGAAGGCCATCCAATTTGCATTGCCTGCTCTGTAAAACTTCAAGAAATTAGTGGCCACTGTACAAACTTTTGCCACTACATCAAAGACATTGGTAGCCGCTCATATTGAATGACACGATGGTTCCTCGGTGCCGGTTCCCATTACGGGAGCAACCGAACCCTCGCACTTACTAGCTCCACTAGCCTCCAATGTACCCAAAGGCTTGAGAGATCGTCGGGGGGCAACACTCCAATCTTTTGTTCGATTTTTCTTGTTTTTATTTTATTTTATTTTATTTTATTTTGATTTAGTTAATTTTTATTTTTAGATTTTCCCTAATTTTTAGCTAATCTTTATTTCTAGCTATTTTTTTAATTTTATGTATTTTTTTAATTTTTTATGTGTTTATTTTTGCAGTTTTTATCAAATTTTTGCTACAGTGGAGGTGCAAAGTCTCAAAAAAATTAACTCAAATTGTGAAACCCGAATTTCTCACAACCGCCCGTAGCTTTGCACTTAAGAGGAAGGCAAACTAACACTGCAGACACTATTTTGTCTTTTTTATGATATATATATATATATATATATATATATATATATATATATATATATATACTTAAAAAAATAAAAAATAAAATAGTGTTAAAATTTCGCACTTGCCAGAAAATTTTTCGCAACCCACCGCACCCTAATTTTGTTTCGCTCATACTCTTTTTCATTCGAACTCCATTTTAGGCGCTTTTGGTACCTGGTAGAGAAAGTGTAGAACTAAATGTTTCTAGAAAAATTTTTGAAATTATTATGAAGGTGTAATTTCAAAATGCTTCAAATGGTCACTTTTTTCCTCTCTTTTCTTCTCCTAACTTGTTTATTTGAAGCCCAAATGAAGTGAATAAGGTCTCGATGGAAATCTTGTGAAGTCTCCTATCCAAAAATGAGTACATCTCATCAAGGAGGTAGCACTTCCTTCTTTAACTTTCCAATCCAAGCCCCATTGCGGACAATGTGACATTTGGTTGGGGGGAGAGTTAGAGAAGAAAGTGACATTTATTTATGTTTTTGTTACTATTTTGAGCAAGCCCATTTTTTTTATGTTCAATGGCTTGTTGGTTTTCCTTTTTGTGAAGCTGTTATACTATACAGCTTACTTTTCAAAAATTGCACCCATTTTTTTTTTTTTTTGTGATTTACCTAGCCTGCAGTTTGAAAAATTGAAACATTGTCCAATTCTATTGATGTTAGATTGATTCCATGCCTAGTTGAGTGGATGATTAGTTGAATTCTTGTTACTTTCGACCTTTTTCTTCCACCTCAGCTAACAACACACAAGGCACACGCTTTCTCAACAATAAGCCGAAAATCGCGAACCTCCTAAACTTTGCAAAACCTACCCTGGGCTGACTACCTTTAATAGTTAAGGGACCCCCATGAAAGAAGGCCAATGTGTCTTCCAAAATAAAATAAGAGAAAAAGAAAAAGAAAAGAAAAAGATCTACTGATTGCATTTTGTGGCTAATTTTGTAGTTTTTGCAAGCTATTTATGCCAAAATTGTTGAGTCGATCCAAGCACAAAGAATTCGAGTCAAACTCAGCATTACAGATTAGAAACCAGAAGGAAAGAGGAGCAGAAAATAGAAGAAAATGGAGCATAACAAAATCTAGAGCCATAAATTTCAAGAACTCCGCAGGTTTAAATTTGCAACCTCGCGAATCTTCAAGACGCTTGGGAAATTTCGCAACCTGCAAAATTTGCTTCCTACTTGCCACTGTTAATCTTGCAGGCCACTGTTCACCTCTCCTGTTGTTTCACGCTTTTGCCTTTTTGTTACAATTTTTTGTTTCTTCCCATTTTATCCCTTGTAATAGCTTTTGATTTTTGCCCTTAATTTGCTCGATGCAAGATATAAGCTCCTCAAGACCAATCACCAAAAAACTTTTGCCGAGTAATAAAATTGAGGGAATCTTTCGCTTCCCTTTTTCTCTCATTTTCCTCCACTTTCTCTCATTTTCTCCTTTCTTGGTTGCTAAACACCTCCAAGGATGACAACTTTGGAGGATGAGCGGTTAAACCCTTCCTCCTCTTGAAGTGGGAGGCTACCGGTTGCGCACTCGAGGCAACAGGCCTCCATGCTTTTCACGTTGTATCCACCGCCTACTGTTTTCCCTTTAACTTTAGGTTTTGATCCTTTGTTTCACTCTGGATGGTTATTACTTGTAAGCTTTGGGGCTCATTGGATACTTAATGTTAGATCCATTGATGTTGCCATCATTTACGAGCCATTGTATGAGCCAAGGTGACTTGTGTTTTAACGAATGAGAGCTTTAATGTGTCAGTGAATGCCATTTTCAAAGAGATTTAATGAGGGTTAGTTTTTATAGTTAAATGAAGATCCGGTTCGGGAGATGACTATAGGTCATCCTCCCCAACGCGAGGAAAGGACCCTAGAACCCTTCGCTGCTCGAATCCAACCCCCATGACTCAACACTTCAAGGGATTCTATTTTACATTTTTTTTTTTCCTTATTTTATTTTCAGCCTGCAAACCACCAATTATCACTGTTTTTACCAAAACCCCAAAATTCAAATTGAATTCACCAGTTTTAAGTTCACTATAAGTCATTTGTACGAAGAAAACCCATCCCTGTATTCGACCCTAGAGCCGCTATACTGCAGTAACTTTGCTACGGCAGTAGGAACTCTAGGATATAAATTTTGTTTATTCCGGATCACCCTACTATGGCATGAATCAGCAAGCCAATTACACAATTATCATCGAGTCGACTCAAATATGAAGAACCCGAGCCTAACTGCCGTCTTACAAGCCTAAGGCAATTTGAGCTAAAAAATAGAAGAAGAGGAGCACATAGATATTTTATAGTGTGCTGCACTTTCGGCAACCTGCGAAATTCTGCAGGTTACGAAATTTAGTTATGCACTTTCGAGTTACGAAATTTTTGCACATTCCTATTTGGTCGCTTTTACCACCTGATCACAGGATATTTTCCCAAACTGTCCTCCATGTAATTTTGTTGTTTCATACTTTTTTGTTATTTCCTTGACCCTGAGCAGTATATAAGCCTCGCTGTCCAAAGCAAGTCAACCACTACATCACATCATCAGTTTCGCCTCCGCCAGTGAGATTCTCCTCATTTCTCTCCCTTTCTCTCATTTTTCTCGCTAACAAACACCCCTCTCTTGAGGATGAAAACTCATGATGGTTGGCTAAACCCCTCCATCCTTGAAGAGGGCTACTAGGCTACAGCTTTTGAGGTAAAATGACTGTTTCACGCTTTTTAATGCTAGCATTTATGATCATTTATGCTTATATCTCTCACTCTAGGGTTAAATCTCTTAAATATACCCTGATTAACCTGTATTTAACAAGATTTTTAGGTTCAGTGGATGCTTATTGCTAGATCCACTGATATCCGGTTAGTTGCCCTCTATTAGTTATTGTAAGGTAGGTTTAGGAGTTGTGTTCTCACTGTCTGGGAGCATGTATGCTCATTAAATGCCATTTTTTTAAAGGAAAAATTATAAGGGTTCAGTTTTTAAGGCCAAATGAAGATCCGGTTCAGGAAATGACTATAGGTCATCCTCCCCAACGAGGAAAAGGACCCGAGGACCTCTCATTCACCTTAGGACTTCAAACCCAGTATCCTAACGCTTCAAGGAGTTCTTTTTCTTATTTTATTTCATTTTATTTTCAGTTTTCAAACAATTCAACCCACTGTTTTTAACAACACCCCAAATCCAAACTGAAATTCACCATTTTGAATCACTGTAAATCATTTTGTGCGAAGAAAACCCATCCCTGAGTTCGACCCTAAAACCACTATACTGTAGTAGCTTTGCTACGGCAGTAGGAATTTAGGTTACAAATATTGTTGATTCCGGGTTCACCTACTGTGACACGAATCAATTGTGGAGAGATCCAGGAAGAATAGACAAGAGGCAACAATGACTACCGTGGAGAGAAAAAAAAAAGTGACAAGTAGCACATAAGGTGACCTTAGAATACATGTTTTTTTGCTCATTACCAACCTGAACAAGAGGGAATCATAATTTAGAAATTCTAGTAATAGATCTTAAGTTGCATATTACAATGCCTTTGAGTTGGAACTGATGAAGCTTTGGAGCCACTTTGTTCAGAGAATGAGGCACCCACATAATTAATTCACTAATTCATTGATCAAATGTTTGAATTCTTTATCTACCTTTTAGCATTGAGATAGTTACTGCATTTTCTGAATATAACTCTATCTTTCCTAACATTGTATCTGTATCCACTAAACTTCTTTCTGTGAAGAAACAAAGGTGTTTAGCTTGGAAGGTTACTATAATTGATGCTGAAGTAGTCTTTTATATCTCAATTTCTTTCATACACAAACTTGATAAAATAATATTGCATGTTGGATGTGCCAGAGGACAACGTAACAATGGCCTTTTGTGTTGATATCGATCATGCTTCAAGTGCTTTATGTTTGTTAAGTGTATGGAGTGTTTTAAGTTGTTCTGATTTAAACTACAAGTAGCTTTTTTTTTTTTAATTTTATCTTATATATAACAATTATATAGCCTTTATCATTCTAAAGCATGTCTCACCATCGCAGTCAGGCTTAAACAGTAACCGCACTGATATTTCTGTGGGTCCTCACCTCATCTCTCTTCAGGTGGGTCCCACTCAGGTAAATCGTTACACAGTCCCAACGCTCCTTTCTTTCGCCTCCATGAGAACTCGAACCCATGACCCAAAGGGACTCTTATAGAAGTGGGGAGCACTCTCACTACCAATAAATTTAGTTTTTATATTTTCCTTTAAGAGTAAATTTAAAAAATAAGTTTTTACATTTGTTTTAGATAAATTCCCTTTTCCTTAGTAATCTTTCTTTCTTCTCTCGACCACTAAAATATAGTCTTTTTTTTTTTTGTTATTTGAGTATGTTTTTAGTTAAAATATTTTTTGTTAAGTAATAATATTTATAAAAGACTTATCAAACATTTCTAATAAATTTAGATTCTTAAAAATTAATGTAAAATATAAATAAATATGAACATCACACTTTAATGTTCGTTTTGAAAAAAATATATAGTTATTATAATTGTTTCATAAAATATTTTAAAACTTATAATTAAAATTTTTATTTATTTAATTTTTTAACCAAATACATAATTTTAAATTATTTTATATTGAATTATATCTTTAAATATTTCCTAAATTTTGAAAATATCTTAAATATATTTTTCTTTTTTACGAGAAGTTTATTCTAACAAAAAAAGAGCCAATATATACTTTAAGAATGTAAATTATATTTGTTTTTTCATAATAAAATATATTATTTATTTTTTAAAAATCGAAAAATAAAGAAAAAACTTAAGGAATAGTGGAACACAAGGCAACTAAAATTTTAGCAACTAAAATTTTAGTTTATTTTAATTATTTCAAAACTTATTTTATTTTTTATTCTTATTTTCTCATCCTACATTTTCTCCCTCCAAAAAGTTGATATCTTTGTCATTGACGAAAATGAAATTTGAACCGCCCTCCCACTATCTCATTTTTCTCTCCCAATTTCCACACACAGGCTCTCAGACTCATCTCTTTTTCAATCTCTCTTCGGTCTTGGTTTATGAGTTTATCTTCTCCTTCTTTCTTTTTTTCATATTTTATTTTTACTTTTTAATAAAAATTTGTTATTCAAAGATCTATTGTTTTTTTATTGATTTTTATTTTCCAAACCGAATTTTTTTTTTTTATCATTTTTGGGCAAAATTTTATGGGTGGAGGTTGGGTTTTTGGATTAAAGATGTGAGTTTGCGGTCATATGTGAATCATTGGATCTCTTGGTTTTATGAAAAGGTTCCCTTTGTGGTAAATGATCTGATTTTGGTTTGATGTATTTTCAAAACCTAGAGTTAGGGGTTTTTATTCGATATTTTCAAAGTACCTTTGGTCGGATGTTTCTTCATTTCTTCAATTTTGGTTCATGAAGAAATTATCATTTTTTTTTATGAATTTTTTTTGGGTATGCATATGAGAATTATTTATTGACTTTGAATTTTACTTGTAATTTTTTAGCTTTTTTTTTTTTATTAAATAGTTGGATCTTCGTTTTCTTTCAATTGATAATTTGGATGAAAGTAAGAAAGTTTATCTATTTGGTGATAACTATGGGTAGGTGAATATAAGTTCATTTGTTTGGTGATAATTATGGATATATGAATGTATTAAAAAACTTTATGCAGTTGACTGGTAATATTATTATTTTTTATTCTAAATGATTTGTGACAAGGTCTTCCCTCTTTAGATTTTTACCCATTTAGCAATGAGTACAAAAATTAGATTTGGAAAAACAACCCTTAGAGTCTCAATAAAATATCAACTCCGCAAACTAAAGGAAAAAAATTAGAACATTTAGCAAAATTGAAAATGCAACTACTTTAAACCTTTTAGTAGGGGTATGTTATTAAGGCAGCCGCAAGAATAACCTGACGGCATGTCCATAGCTGTAACTATATGTTATAGCTACACCACATATAGTTACACTCAATTGTGGTCGATGTGACATGCAACCTTATATTTTAGTCATATCACCTCAACTTTAGTAGGGTTGTTGGTCGCTACTAATGATAGTTCTTTTGTGGTGAGTCTTTTTGATCAGATTGTTCACTAATTAATTAGAACACATTACTACAACCTTCTACATTTGAAAATAATCTTGATACAAAGATGAGAAAATCCTACATGACCATCTAACAGGAACACAATACATGGATATTGTAATCAAAAACCCACATCACTGACATTACATACAAAAATAAAAAAAATTTATTACCACATTAGATTTATAGAGGCATATTTCACAAAAAAGAGCGTGGACAATAAACTTAACATCAGCTAGGCTTACAAAGTCTACGAGGAATCAAATGTGCACCATATTGAGGTTGGATGCTTAGAACACTAATAGGTGCATGAGCATAAGATGGGGAAAGTTCAAATGAGAAGCGCAAGATCATTGCCAAAGCAATTTTTGCTTCCATCACGTAAAATTTTGTCCAATGCACACCCGAGGACCATAACCAAAAGGGAAATATGAAAGTTTGCCCTTTGTTGCCTTATAAACTCCTTCCGAAAATCTCTCTGGCTTGAATTCTTTTACATCGTCTCCCCAAATTTCATGGTCATGGTGGAACAGATGATCAGCACCAGTCCCACTGCTCAAGGTACATTCCTCCCACTTGGTTGTCAGCAGAAATGGATCGGGTAAGCATGGTTACTGCAGGATATAACCTAAGGACCTCGTGAAAAATCATTGTAACCTGTAATATAGAAAATATTTTTATCGTTAGAACTCAGTGAAATATATACCATATATCATGAACAAGCCTGCATCAAACTATGAAGGAGTTCTTAGAATATAGCTTTGCAAAGGAAGTATCACAATTGTCTTCAGGATCTTGTAAATGACGTAATAAGAAGAGACAACCTTTGCAATGAGCAATTAATTGGAAAAACCTAGCTCAAAGAAAATAATATTTGTTGTCAAGACACCAATTATATGCTCACTCCAGATGAATGAAGCAAATGTTCGAACAAGATAATGTAACAAAACATAATTTTCCTCAAGATTGAAAAATACTTTAGGATCCTCTTGACTAATGGAGAAGTATTGAGGAAATAAAATAGAGAAAAAAAATAGATAGGGAAAAAGAGAAAAGGAAAGAAAATTTTGAGAAAAATAGGTTTAATCTTAATAAGATAATTTATATGTTGTTCAAACTCATTTTTTTACAAGAAAATTTAATTAAAATATTTAAAATTTTGAAGAATTTTACTATATTTTATTTTCTTTTATATTTTCCACTGTAAAACCAAACATGAGAAAATCATTTTCCCAGTACTTTTTTTCTTTTTCCCTATCATTTCTCTGTGTTCCAAACAGAAACTTAATAATAGATTGATATCACAATTCTTGAGGTGATTTAAGCCATCACCACCTTGTTTTATATTACCGGGAAAACTTGTAAAACCTCTTCCCTAGCCCGAAGCTTGCTGGCCCGAATGTTTGCTTAGCGTAACCATTGTCCACACAAGTAAACCGAGGTGGTCTCTTGACCAGCAAAGTAGAATAGCTTTTACACCCTCAATGACATCTTTTGCTCATTCCGGCATTCCTGTCACCAGTTTTCTGCCTTTCTCTGTAGTTGGTTTCATCAGTAGACCTAGTAAATCATCATTAGCAGTTTCCCAAAATTTCATGGCCTTCTCCTCTTTCTCAATGATACCCTTCAACAATGCATTGACTTCATTGCTAATTTGCTTCATTCTCCTGTTCGTCTTTTTGTTGGTAAACCTGCTTGGCAAAAATATCATCCATTGGTTCATACTTTTTCAAATTCTTTGAACATATATATGTCACTATATATATTTAGTAGTATGTGACCATGCATTTTTCTAAGATATTGTTTTTAATTTATAAGACTTTCTTCCTCTCCCTTTCTCTTTTCTTTTTCTTTTGGTGTTGGTGATACCGTAGAAGTTTTAGGCTCCCTTGAAACCCTGAAAACTAAAGAAAGAACAAAATAATAAGAAAATGATTTTAAGAGTATTTGATTTCACCTTTGAAAAGTATAAAATAAAATAAAATATAAAAACTTAATCAAAATTGTACATAAATTTTAAATTTAGTCACTATATAATACTCGAGAAACAAATTGAGTTTGAATAAGCATAAAATTAATTTGTTAAGTTTTAACTCATTTTTATTTTCTTTCCAAATTTTCTCTTTCCTTCCGATTTTTCTCTCTATTTTCTTTTCTATCAATTTGGTATTTAGTTCTGTGTTTAGATGATCTATTTATGCCTACCTCCATCCCGGGACATAAACTGACCGAAGGCCTGGAGCAGTGATGCGTTTGTTTCCTCACTTCTGGAGTTGAAATATCTCTTTCTTCCTTCATAACTACTAACCAAATGCTGTTCTAGAAATCACATCTCCAGTCAAATTTTGAAGGTAAGGCCAAATGTCCAATTCACATGAGCCATCCTCAGAAAGCAGCTTCTTCCATTTATTTACCATCTCACTACAGCACAATTGAAATGCCGGTACCATGAGCTGTAACAAATTCAAACACAATAATTAATTTAAAAGTCAGTCTCATATAAGAGCCAAACATTTCCATCCTCACAAATTCAGATTAAAGATAAACGCTGTGTACTGGTCCCAGAGCAAATCTGGAGGAAAAAGGAAAGAAAATATGAAGGAAAAAATCAAGGAAAATGAAAATAAAGTTAACTCTAGCATGTTATTTTTATTTAGAACTACAAATAAATTTTATTTATTATAACTTTTGTCTATAAAGATTAAATGGTTTAAGAAATTGTAAGTTTCTTAATAATTTAATTAATGTTCAATTTTTTTTTTAAAATTTCATTAGACAACTAAACATGAGAAAATTATTTTCCTTAACCTTTTTTTTTGTATTTTTAGGAACCAAAGTAACCTAACAAGAACTCTAAAGCTGGATGGAAAATTAAAATCATAAAAATTAATTAACACCTTCAGCTTTTCTAGATGGGAGCTGTTTATGATCTTCTACTAATGTGAACCTTCTAATCTCACAATACCTGAAGCCAGCAGCTTGCCAAGAGGGTGGGGCGGTGGTTTTCCAAAGGCACTGTGCTTTAAGAGAACATCCCTTATCAGCTCTGGCTCCATAATGTTTACTACTGGTATCGGACCCGACCATGTAAAACTATTTTTACCTGCATTTTTAATGCCCACCGATAAATAAAGAATGATCCAGATCAGAGGATCTGGGTAGTCATAATACTAGAAGGTCCTCTAATTGAAGAATAAACTCAAACATAAAAAAAAACTGTTGGGCATACGCTCAAAGTAGAAATTTGGAGGATAACGAGTTAATAAGAATGAATAAGATCTAATTGATACAAGGTCTTTCCAAGAAAAACTCAAAAACAAAATCTTGAAAGCCTTAAGCTCAAAATAGACAATATCATAATACTATGGATGAATGAGTCCATGTAAGATTTCCCATCAAAAACTATATTATGATTAATTATCAAGGGATGAGAAACAATTAATGCAATGAAGAAAGCTCTTAACCAAAGCTCACATCTGTGTTATATTACCCATATAGTTTGAGTTTGAAAATTGAATTATGCAATTGAAATGGGTTAAAATGATCTTATAACCATAAATTTACCTTTGTTTTTGTGCCTTGAAAAGTAATTCACTTTACTATCAATATCCTTTTAGAAATATTCGGTTAAAAACCTCAAATTACTCAAATTTTATAAAACTAACCCAACCTTTCCATGTTTTCTTGAAAATGATTCATTGTGGACAAAAATGTCTTTACTCAAGTCATGTATTTACATATACCTTCAAAAGAAATGGTTATTTTTACAAGCAAACAATACAAGATTTTCGCCAAAATGAGATTAAAAATTTGATGTGAAGCGTGTTAGGGTCATTTGGTTGTTGCTTTGAAAACTGGGTGTTATGTTTTTTAAAAAAACAATGAGAACAAGGAAACAGAGATAACACAATGAGTTTTTTTTTTTTTTTTTGTTCTCAAAATACAAAGGAACAATAAAAACACTAAATTTAAAGAATAAGAATAATGAAACACAAAAATTATGCTCTCTATACTTTCAAAACTGCTTTTAAAACAAGAACCAAACAAACTTCTTGTAGATTTTCTGTAAATTTAGCTTTCAAAAGGTCTTTAAATCAAATCACCCTATCCTTTAATATTAATCATTTTATAAAAATGCTTTTAATTTTAGAAAATTATGAAGGATTAAACCTATAATTTTTGAATTACTGAATTCATAATGCCACTAACAATAAAAAGGACTCGTGATAGAAAATACGAAATTTGAAGTACCATTCACATATTAACCTTTGAGACGGAAAAGTAAAGACCGGAAAAATAACAAAGAAAAAGAAGACCAGAAACCAACAATCCTTGGGAGGAAATTCGACAAATACTGCATTTTATGAAATATTTAAGAGTACTTCACCCTGCTACCATATTGCTTGATGGAATGATCATGGTAAATGGTAGAACTCGCTCCACTATATCGTCAAAGAAGTTGATGGGTCTTGAAGTTGCTTTCTTAATCATTCTCGACATCTCTATAAAATCTCCATGCAAAAACCTGTAGGAGTTTCCATTCAGGCCTTGCTGCCTAAGGCATTTCTCTAGCTTCTTTGGTCTCAACCACACCCACCCAATAGCCTCCATGCATATATAAGGATAGTGATTAAAGCAAAGGAAATTGCAACTGAACTAAGCTTCATTTCCAGTTTGAAAGAGACTTCCAGGTGCGACCTCTTAATTACTTCGTACCTGAGAGAATCAATTTATATGAGCAGCCCAATACTTCTTATCCTATTCAGTCATCAGAGAGGAAAGGCCGGCAAATAAACAACACTTGTTTATTGGCTCGTGTTGAAGCAGGCGACAGTGCTGCTCCTCAAGACACGTCTGCTGCTTCATATTACTGTGCTGTACACACTCCATCAGATGATACCTCCTCCAGAATATCGTGCAGTTCACGCTCTGGTCTCAAGTCACACAATGCACGTCTACCCTTGTGGTCATGCTCTCTCACTCAGCTGTCAACCTAATGGTTTCTTATGGTGCACCTCAAAGCACTCTCTCCTGTAACTAAGGTGTTATATAAAGTGTATTGTTCTCATCTTTTCTGCAAGAGAATATATTTCTCCAGAATGTTCAAGATCTGGTTTCTTCTTCAGTTCTCTCTGCTTGATTTTCAACAGCTCGGGATATGAACACGTGTCATCATTTAAAAGCCTGCACGTTATTGCTTAAACGATCTTTGCATTATTCGTAGGGTCGAACCCCATTTATGAGGATGCCAAAAGCAGCCATTATTTCACAAGGAGACAAATTCTCTCACCGCCAAGCCCCTTTTTCTTCCAATATTATTTGCCGGTTTTCAGACTTTGCATCAATAGTAAGTCACTATGGGAAACCAAAATTGCTTATAAATAAGCATTCGGGAAACAGTAACAAGATGTACATTTTTAAGCACAGAGAATTATAAAGAGAGAAGTATAAACAATGGGAAAAGTGAGAGAGAAAAATAGTATTTCAGGGAGAGTATTGAGTCATTTTGATGGTTATGCCATGGTGTATTAGGTGTTATTAATTTCTTGGCATTTTATTTTTTGTGGAGTCATATGGTCACCCGATTGTACTTTTATTTCTTGTAAGTTGGTATAGTCACCAAACTACGGATTTTATTTTGTGGATTGACCTAATCATCCAATTGCTTATTTAAATTTATGTGGGTTGACACAATCACATAATCAATCGATATATAATCTAATGTTTTGTTTTGAAATAAAAAAAAGAATAAAGGACTTTCTCATATCCACCCGGTGTCATATTATTATTACTTAATATTCACATTTCATATGGTGAAGCATAGTCTGTTTTTTCTATCAAATAAAAACTCATCGAGTCAAGCGTGAGAATGTTAGATCTTTGGTACTGTTCCTTCTAATTGTGATAAAAGATCTCATTGAAGGAACTAATCCCGCACATATTGTATGTATATCAATGGCAATAAATTGCATAGTATCATAAAATAGCTATTCCACTATACCCTCTATTTCTTATTTTTTGTGGACTGACATTACCATCTAACTATCCATTTAATTAATTCCATGGGATTGGTATCGCACTCCAAGTATTAATTAATAATTAATGTGGATTAGTAAAGTAACTAAAATACTTCTTGTAATATTTCTAGATGTCACGTTGAATCCCAAATATTATTAGCTTTTCAAGTTTGCAATAGTTTATGGTATTGTAAACCTTTCATAGTATGCAGAGTTACAATCTTCGTCTTGAGAGGTTTATTACAATGTCGCTGCGAATTGGCTTAGCTTAATCAAGTTGATAATTAATCTATGTTCAAACTAACAAGACATAATCGTATGAGCTCAAGTTGTTCAAGCAAACTCAAACTCCTCGAGTAAAATTTTTGTTGATATGTGATTAAAATTGCTGGTCGATTAATCGACATTCAAATTGATGGGATTAAATAAAAGTAGGTTAGATTGCATAACACAAATTTATCTATAATGAACTTCTTTCTTCTTTTTTAAATCTATTATATTTCAAATAAAATTTTAGTAAAAGGAAAAATTACTTAAGTAAAAAAAAAAAGAAAAAAACTATAAATTTATATACATTTTCCTTAAAAATGAAAGACATACAATATGATTTGGGATTTGTTCTTAAAATATAGAAATAAGAAAGAAATGTTATCATACGAAATAATATGCATTATGAATATTATAAAATAGTAAATGGAGTTTGAGTTGAACTTAGTTTTTGTAACATTATCTCAGTCTGAATCCAAATTGAGCATGCTTGGAGAAAATCAAACCCATCTTGAAATTGATTGCCCAAAATTATTTCTACGTCTGCTGATCAAGCGCGATGCCTTAAATTATTGCTACGATTATTTCAACCAAAATTGAAAAAGAAAAAGAAGCAAAGCCAAATAATACAAAACGGAAACGTGAAATGGATCATCACCAACTCAGATAAGATATTACTCAGTTATTGTCGCCAATGATAAATGATGCCAATGACAATACATATAATTGTGATGATAATACATATAATTATATAGTAGTTGTATGGATGATATCTTCCAGAAGAATACATCCAAAACAATGACATAACATTTGTAATTGTCATTTATCACATGAAGTCATTTTAATTCTAGTAGTTTGTATAGATGATATCTTCCGCAAGAATAGCCATCAATAACAATGCATATATACTTTGGAATGCCATAACATCCGCTCCCATATCAAAATATTATAATTACTAAACGAGCCGCTTTATAATATTTAATAAATAAAAACTTGGTTTGAATATTTGTTTCTATTTTTTTTTTAAATAAGAAATTCTATGTAAAAAAAAAACAAAAACATTTTTCAAAACTCATTATCTTTTCGGGACACACCTTTTCATAGAAAGTTATTATATATTCTATAGAGTTACTTTTTTTTTTTTCTACAAAAATTAGAAAAAAGAAATATATATTCCATGGAGTACCCAATATGTCATTCTTCATCATTACAACATGTTGTCCTTAATGTGTTAATATCTCTATTTGTCAGTTTGCATGTGAAATCAATTAAGAAAACAATAGAAAGCCAAGTAGTCCATATCTCCATTGCTCTGGACTGTGCTATCCATATTAATGGGTATGGTTTAGAAAATGAACGGATTCTTAGAAAGATGCCTTGGAAAGACTCCAAGTTCAAGGCTAATTAGTCCTAGATTACGACATCACAGAATGAAATAATTCAATATATATAATGCCTGCTGACAACCCATAAACGCATTTGATTGGTTGAAATCACACAGTATCTCAAAAAGGCTGAGCTGGAGTAGACAAAATAAGATCAAGAGACCAAGGAGGGCCCATTGAAGTGAAAAAAAAAAGAAGTGTTTATGAATACATTTGTATTTAAAATCAATTACAAATTAGATGAGGAAACATAGGAAAAATGGTTCCCCAATTGAAGTGGCTCCATTGAATCCTTGACGAGGAAACATAGGAAAAATGGTTCCCCATCTTTTCATGGTAAGATTAACGATCGTGAATGTGTATCTAAATAAAATATAAATTAGGTGGGCTTGATTGACTGTGCTAAAGCAAGATTTATTTGCCAAAGGTATTAGGTCAGACCCAAGGAGTTGATAACTTAAAATAGAACTTAGATGCTGGCTTTCTACCATTACTCTTTTGTGCCAAACTGTAAGTCACATCTTGACTAGTGAGCTTGTGAGGGGATGACAATATTTTACTCAGATACACAATAATCCATGCAAAAAAAAAAAAAAACCTACAGTACATGTCCCAACTTCACTACTTCTAGAAAACCATCAAGATAAATGAATGACTACTTTAACTCCAAAATGTAGCTTGTTATTTTATTCGAAAACTATTATAGCCATCAGACAATAGTTCAAGAGTCTACATAAAATAATAAAAGAAAATTCTCAGATAATTATTAGATATGAGAGGAAAAATTTAGATTATTTGAATCAGTTTCTTTCATTTCAGAACAATATACTCTACTAAAAGAGATGTTTAGGATGGTAGTTTCATGTTAGATTCAGGAACAAGACTCTGATGCTCTAAAGGAATATTCTTTCTTGATGTGATAATACCAATAGCTTAATTTCGTATTGAAATGCCTATTCCTACAATGATACTGTCTTTTGTGCTCTTTTGTTTTCCTTTTTCTAATTATTTCTAAATTACTTTTATTTGAAATATATGTACGCATGCATAACTTATCAAAGAACTGCCTATTAAACCCCTAAAAGAGTTGCTGCCTTTAATGTCTAGACCCTTTTTCTTTCTTGTTCCTTCACTATTTTGGAATATGAAGTAAGCATGTATTTATGTCTATTTTACTGTGTTTCCTCCTTGTTGTGAAGGATACCAATTATTAGAAAATCTTGTGCGTGAATTGTGCTCACATTAAGCTTTCACTTGTTTATATATATATATATTATATATATATATATATATATATATATATATATATATGTGTGTGTGTGTGTGTGTGTGTGTGTGTGTGTGTGTATTTATAAAAACATTAGTAACAAGGTTAAGGACTTAGCAATTCATATAATTGGTTAAATATGACAATTTAGCACAAAAGAGTTTTTATATGAAAGAATTATGTGTAAAATGTTGTTTAAGTGGTTATACCCCCAAATTCATGCTCATTGTTAGTCCCTTAGTAATGGAATAAGCGCAACTAGGATAACCGATACAAAAGCAATAACAAAATAATCAAAAGAAAGCAAACCAAAGCAAGAAAAATTAGTTATGAGGGTGCTAACATTATTAAGAGAATATTGAGAAAGATCTACAAATGTGAATTTCATTGGGATCCCAAGATATTTATTATCTCTATTGGATAAGGTCTCAAGTGGCATCATGATCAAGGCATGTCCGCCCCCAAGTCCTCACTAAATCTTTCCATAGGGACTTGGGTGTTAATGTTGCTAGTTCCTACACATAGGCAATGGACCAATATCCCCCCCCAACCAAACTTAACTCAACTTTTGTAATAAATGATGATCGAGATGGGTCGAGAATGCACCTTTATTCACATCTCTCAAGGTCTAGGTGTGCAATGCCAAGGGTATCTAAAGGGTAGTCTATGTTGTAGAGATTCATCGATGACTCCCCACAATTTTGTTAAGGGCATCAGGACATTAAATTCCCCTTGGACTTCACTCCAAACTACTAACTAAAGAAAAGCCTGAATCCCAAGGCACCTACATGTGAAATCAATGACTCCAAACCAGATGGTTTATGGAATTATGATTTAAAAGGCATTTTAGATTGTTCTCGAAATTTTGATTGAATCAACTCACTTTATTTTAAACTCTTTTTATTCTACTTTTTTTTTTTCGATTTTTCTGATTTTTTTTTAATAGGTGGGGCACATTGGCCTCTATTTTGGAAGGTGTCCCAATACTACTAAATCCATAAATACATCACATGGGGTGCAAAGGGAGGTGTTGGTACCTAAGAATATATGGGGGATCTAGTGTGCTCTGTGATGTAAAGTTCAATATATAACAACTAAGTAAAAGCATGGGGTCTTTCATAGCCAAGTCGCCCATGGCCACAAGATCATAAAATCTAAGATTTATTAGACACTATAATATCTCAACTCTACTACTAGACTTTGTAAAGGCTCACATCAATATTAAAATAACATTGCACTAACAAACTCCAACACACAAGCAAGCAAAGAAAAAGAAAAGCACTCACCGATCATGTAAAAAAATTAAAATTTAGGCTAAAGTTTCCTTCCTAATGTATGTCTCCTCCCTTACCCTACCCCCCCCACACCCAAATACATCACATGCGATGAATGTCATTAAAGGGCGGTGTTGGTACCTAAGAATATGTGGGGATCTAGGTGTGATTGGTCAAAGGGTGTCTATCATATAAATAACTAAGTAAAATGGATAGTCTTTCATAGCCAAGTTGCCCATGGCCACAAGCTCCTAAAATCCAAGATTTGTGTTACCACACTATAATATCCCAATCCTACTACTAGACTTTAAAGCTCAATATCAATATTTACTATAACATTGCACAAACAAACTCAACACACAAGCAAAGAAAAGAAAAATCACTCACCAATCATGTAAAAATCATTCAAAATTTTAAAATTTGGGCTAAAGTTTCCTTCATGAAGATTAGGGATCGAATGTTTTACCTCAAAGGTGGTTAAGACGTGGGCACTCCTCATGTGGACTTGCTCCATAGCACAATCTCCAAGCAGTCTAAGTCATGCAAAAAGCATAGGATAGAAAACTCTACGCATGGGTTAAAGAAAACAAACAACTAAAAGTATGCAAACAAAAGAAAACATAAAAACAAAACTAACTAAAAGAAAAAGTGGGTTAGCTAGCATCAAAAGAGACTAAGCCCTAAGTAACCAAACCAATAGTTCTCAATTGTGGTCAAAGATGGTGGGTCCCTCATAGTTGAAGTCAAGGGGAGCAACTCTCTCCAACTTCTTCCTTGCCTCTTATACGATCCTCCACCTCCTCTACCATGATGTCAATCAAGTAAACACCCCTTGAATCATCCTCCTCGCAATATATGCTCGAGTGGCATACCAAAGGGTTGATCCCCTTCAAGTTGGAAGTATTCCATTCGACAGCCTCTCGATTCTTCCTCAGAGTATCTAATAACTTCCCTTTTATTACTTCGATAGAGGAAGGTATCACTATCAGCCATGTCTCATCATCTCCATGGAATGTGTACCTTAGCTCGGCTTGGAAAAGGCTTCAAAGTTCACTTGGAAAGTCACTTGACTTTAGGGTGATTATCATGAATCTGGGTGGTAGAGTTTTTCTCCAAGCCGCTTATGTGTGCAAATATACTATCAATATATGGTGTGGGCTCATCTTCATCAATATTAGCCTCATTGTCACATGCCTTCATTTTGACATTTCTCATATTGTTCCTCCACTATCGCTCAATCATACTAGCCCCTCTTTGGTTTTTCATCCTCAAGTAGAGCCAGCCTTATTGATAAGTTGAAATGCTTTAGTTTGTTAGGCACTTTTTATGTCAGGCAAATCAATTAGCAAGTATACGTGTCTACAAGTAATATAGTGGACTCAAAGAATTCGAATATCGAACCATAGCGAATGGTCTTTCTTTGCTCAATTAACTAACTATCCCAACTACTCAAGGTTTTCACTATTTAAGTTTCAAATTAAAAGGATAGGTTGAAAGAAAAACAAACAAACTCTAACTAGAGTTGATTTTTGGGGGAAAAGGGCAACTGGTTGGGTCAAACACATGTTAAACCAAATTGTAATGATTCTAGGGTCAATTTTGCTTCCTCCTATGCTTTCTATTTCCTTTTAAAGCTCATGTAGATATACAGTGACTCAATATGTTGGCCAAGGGTGATTAATTATACACCTCAAGTCACCCATCTCAGTTGTAATTTCTCACTCCCGTTCCCTTATTCACGTTTCGGTCCTTCTAAGCTAATAAGAAGTGATATACATTTGTAAACCCTCTTAGCCTTTTGACATCACCTTTCGGCCCTTATGATAAATGTCTAGGACTATATGAGAAGTATTCACTTTTCGATCATTCTAAACCTCATACAAAGCTTTTAAGAGCCTAACAATCAATCTATGCTTACACATACAATTGAAAGAAGGAGAATCATTCCAAACCTGGCCACATTTAGAATAGAACATGAAAAAACTCCAATAACTTCAAAACTAGGCAAATGTGATATCTCATAACATCAAAGATATAATATAAGCATAAGAGTTCAAAATATCCCATAGAGGGAGTTTTTACCTATCCATATAAATTACAAACCAAATGAAAGATCATTCAACAATTCTATACTAAAAGAAAGAGGATAGGGCTAAACAAAGTGATTTTATGAAGAAATGTGCTTGAATCCTCATCCAAAAGCTTGATTTTGATCTTCAAGGTGTTCAGACTTCTTTTTCCTCTCCAAACCCTAAAAAATACCGTTTTTCCTCCTTGTTTCTAAGGTTCTTGGCTTTTATTTCACCCAATCCGCACTCTAAATGACCTAAAATGGGCTGATTAACAAACCGGCCCCAACATGGGGTGCGATGCTTAGCCGCTCAACATGATACTCACTACAAACCCCATGCTCAAAGATGGTGCCTCGTCTCGCTTTACACTCAACTTCCCGAGGTTATAACTTTCTCATCCGTATCTAAACTCGAGCAATCTTGGGTTCTTATTAGAAAGCAAGAGAAATTACATCCATACGTTTAGAGCCATTTGAGGTCATCATGTAGACTAAAATTGGGAAGAAGTGCCTGCCGTGATGAGACGACTTAGAAAATTATCTTTTTTAGCTTTAAGAGACCATAACCTTTTTTGTTTCCGAGTCTAAATTGAGGAACCTTGGATTCTATGCATAGCTAATGATGTGTCTAAAATCCATCCATATCCATCTTGAAGCCATGGGAGGTCATGGCATAGCCCATAAATTAATCTTTTTTAATCTCTTTATTCTATATTTTAAGCTTCAAAATGTACCTAAAGCCATAAAAGGATACAATTGCTGCTATAGTCCATAAACACCATAAAAGAATGTAAATGATAGGTGAATAATGATGTATAAACAAGTAGGAAACAAAACCTATCGTGAGTCTAATGTCTTATCTCCAAAAGCAATTTGCATGCCTTCACTCTTGCAATTAATCAAAGCATTAGATGTTGTAGGGAAAGTTGTCTACCTAAAATAATTAGATGTGATTTCGCCCCCTTTTAGTCGGTCTAAGATGACAAAATCCACTGAAAGTAGAAGTTGTTAACTTGCACTAAAACATCCTATAATGCCCCTGGGAATATTCATCAATCTATCAATAGGAAAAAATGTGATATGAGTTGGTTCGAGTTCTCCTAACCTCGAAGCTAATGGGACTGCAGATGGTAGGAGGCTTATTTTCCCAAATATAGCCATGCTTGCTCTATGCTAACTCCTCTAATGAAACTGGGATATGGTGGGGCATCCCTAATCTTTATATATCACCCGTGTCGTGTTTTCTTTAATTACTGCGACTTATCATTTGATCGGGCAGAAGGAAAGTCTTCTTTGGCCCATGTTCAAGCCGAGGTTAATTGTACATAAAAGTCTTGAAAATTTTTTCGTATAAGGTGACATTTATTTAATCATACTCAAGAAGAGGAATATACACTTGTACTTGTTTAAAAATCTCAAAGATTTCGGATAAGTTACCTTTATTTTTCTTCCTTTGGAGTACACTAGGTAATGGAGATGGTGTGAGGTGTGCATAGCTTTATTCTTTGATGATCAACCTCCAGCTTCTTCTTTTTAGTCTTAGAAGTATTATCTATCTTTGGCTCATCTTCATGAGGACTTCTTTTTCTACCTTCCTAAATTTTACAACAATTTATTCTTCATGTATGAGTGCGGAGTGGTTGAGTGACTGTTTTTCACTTCGTAGGTCAATACTGATTTTACTTCCTCTGTTAGGTGGGTTTCCTCATTAACTCCAATTTCGAGCATTTCTCAGACTTGATTAAGGTTGAGATTTTGCACATGGCTTCTTGTGTGAGGTTGCATTGAAATTTTGAGATTGTTTGTGGAATATCATCCATCTTTTGTCTCCAAATCCTCGCTTCCCATAGATTCAAACTTTTGATTAGATGTTTCATTGATCTATTTTGACTTCTGAAACTCTCAAACATCTTGTTCAAGTTAGTTACACTATGCTCGAATGCAGATCACATTTGGTGGTGCATTAGAGCCCATACTGACCTTAGAGGCCCCGACTCTTTCTCCATGAGTTGCCAAAGTGAGTCTTTGTTCAAATCTAGGTGTTCTCATGTGCTCTATTGTTTGATTGAGGTCTATGCTTATCAAAGATAGCCGAATTGGTCCTCATAAGTATCTTCCCTCCATCGCCATGATGACCATATTTAGTAACATGGTGATAATAAGAGTGGCAAAGATAGCATGGTGCAGTTCCATCATTATTTCATCAACATTACTAACTCATTAGTACCTTTCCTTAAGCTTGCCAATCTATTGTTGCAACAAAGCTACTTTAGTTTCCATGTCTTGGATTTAGTATACATCACCTCTCATGTTCCTAATTGTGGCGAATTATTTTGTTTCACACATCGTCGATTCTCTCATCCTTCAGGTCAATTCAGCTTCTAATTTAAGACACCCATCGCTTCGTCGTCTTGCTAAGAAATTCTTTGCTACACATAGATTCCAAGAGTTACTGCCAATTGTTAATCCTTCATAAAAGCAATCCACAATCTCCCAATCCTTAAATCAGTGATGGGGGTAAGCATTAACTGCTTTCATGTACCTATCCTAGTAATCGTGAAATTTCTCACCTTTTTCAACATCAAAGTAACCAATTTGTCTTTTCAAGGAGATACTCTTAAAAAAATTAGTCAAATTTTGTCTCTCTCTTTCAAGGTGAGGGGAAAAAATGTAAGCCATACCGTCTCAATAGAAGTCCCATCTCTTGACACTCGTACATCACTTTGAAGTCACTTTGAAGTCCCTAGCGAAAGGTGGGTAATTATGCGGAGCATATTAGGGCTTCACAAAAATCCTCTGAAACTGATACAATGCAAGAAGGGGTAGTTTCCATGGGTGGATTTTTGTGTTTTGTTGACCAAATTTTTTATACAAATTTATGACACTATTACCAAAGGAGTATTATCTAATCCCCGACAACGACGCAAAAAACTTGTTGACCAAATTTTATATACAAATTTATGATACTTTACCGAAGGAGTATTATCTAATCCCCGGCAATGGTGCCAAAAACTTGTTGACCAATTTTCGTATAGACGACTATCAAGGACTAAACTAAAGTCCCTAGCAACAACGCTAAAAACTTTTGGAGACCAAATGATGTATATATGAAAATATGGCTAAGAGAGTGAATGTGATAAATACTCAAACATTGATTAGAAACAAAAGTAAGTGTACTCAAAAACTAAAATGAAAAGTAATATTAACACTTAATCCCTTTTCGCAAGTGCAAGGGTCATACAAGTAATAAAGTGGACTATAAAAGTCCGATATCGCAGACTATGAGATTGAGGTTTTCTAATTGAATTTGAGCACTCCTTGATTAGTGCCTAAAGTTCTATTTTGAACCCATTTTTAATAGGTTTTGAGCGCTTTTAAAATTAATTGTTATAATTAACCCAATTGACATGTCTGGTCCCTATTGTACTACTGAATACATTTTGTGGCTACTTTTTGTAGTTTTTAGAAAGCTTTTAATGCCAAATTTGTTTAGTCATTCCAAGCATGAAGAATTATGGTCGAACTCCCAGACATGTATAAAAATCGAAGAAAAGAATATCATGTTTAAAAAAGAAAGCAAAAATAGCATGAATCGATGAATAGTGCGATGAACAATAGCCTGAATAGTGATGAATCAGAGATAAATAGTGCCTAAATATCGCAATTTCAAGCATAAGCTGAAAATTCGCTACATAGCGAATTTTCGCTACAATAGAGAAATTTCTCTATGTAGCGAAATTTCCTCCTGCAGCGAAAATCCCTGTTCCCCTGTTTTGTGTACAAACGACCCCGTTTTTGGTTAATTTCATTTCTACCCTCATTGTAATTATACTAATTAGTTAGATTGGTATTTTACCTGTTTGTACAGAGGCTTCATTTTCTGGAATAATTGTAACCTAACTTTAATCAAGCATTCTCCAATTACGGGCCCCTCGTTGCCTTCAATGCCTTCTTCTCTCTCCTATTTCTCTCACTTTCTAGGCAACCAAACACACCCTTTGAGGATGACAACTCAAAGGATGTTTGGCTAAAGCCTCTAAACCTTGAAGAAGAGGGTTGCTAGGCTTGGGAAGTAAGGTTTGCATTTTGTTCCTCTGTTTTTCACGCAGCAGGTTTTGACATTTTGGTTCCCGAATTTGCAACTTTAGGTTTAAAGCTCTTTGATGTACTTTCTTTGGCCAATACTTGACAAGCTTTTAGGGTTCAAAGGTATTCTAGCTTTAGATACACCGATATCCATTAATAGTTGCTATTTAATAGCCACCTATAGAGTATTAAGGGGTTATATTTTCACCGTAGATGCATCCTCATTGATCAATACTTGGTAATCTTTTAGGGTCAATGGATGCTTATTATTAGATCCACTGAGATTCATTAGTTTCCCTTTACGAATCATTGTAGGATGGGTCAAGGTGATAGATTTTCACTCAGAGGAACCATAAATGCTTTCATCAAAAGGAAAATTATTGTGGTTTAGTTTTTAGTTAAATGAAGATTCTGCTCGGAATTGACTATAGGTCATCCCTCCTCAACGCGAGGAAATAAAACCTTAAGACCTCTTTTTTGTAACCCTATCAACCCAACCTAGCCTAACACTTGCTGATTTTCTCATAATTTTATTTTAGTTTATTTCGTTTTATTTTCAATTTCACAACATCAACTCCACACACTTTTACACCAAATCCTAAAATCCAAAAACAAATTCACCATTTGAGCCTACTATAAATCATTTGGGTATGAAGAAACCCATCCTCATGCTTCTGGATCCTAGAGCCGCTATATTGCAAAGAGTTATGCTAATGACAAAGTAGAGTAATTTAGGTTATAAATTTTGCTGATTCATAACACCTACCGTGGCACCTAATCACCATGATTACAAGGACTCTTCACTATTTAGGCGACCAAATAGGATGTGGAATAAAATCAATTTAATTGAAATAAAAAATGATTCAAAACTAATCCTAAAATCTACCAAATAAAAACATACTTAATTCTAAAAGGTATGAAAAGAGGCACTAGGGATGAGGATAATTATTTACAAAACAATTTGCATTTCCTTGAAAGCACAACATTTGTGAGTTGAATGCTGGATTTGTTCAAGAGCAATGTAGTATAACTTGGATTTCTCGATACACCACACATTTCACTAATTAGAGGTCCATGTTCCTTTCAGAGACATGAGTCTAATTAGTTACTGATTAGTACCCAAAAAGCGCTATTTTGAACCCTATTTATTATAGGTTTTGAATGCTTTTTGTGTACTAATCATTCTATTTAACCCAATTGGCATGTTAAGGTCCCTATTATACTACTGATCGCTACAGGGCTAATTTTGTAGTTTTGCAAGGTTATTTATGCCAAATTGTTGAGTTGATCCAAGCACTACACTCTGGGCGAACTCAAAGATTGCAAATCGGTTATGAAAGAAAGTAGAAAATAGAAGAAAAGGTTACGCGAGAAATTTCGCAAAGATGTTAAATTTGCATCCCGCGAAAGCACCGCTCATCCAAGCCACTGCTCAATTCGCTGACGCTTGATGTTTATGTTACAATTTTTTGCTTCTTCCAAATTTGTCCTTTGTAATAGCTTTGCTCTTGATTTCTCGTAATTTCCTTAGCTCTGAGCGTATATAAGCCTCAATCAAGCCCCGTAACTAATCAATTAATTCAAAGAATAATTTTTGGGGAGAAGCTTTTACTTCTCCCGCGCTTTTCATATTTTTCTCCACTTTCCTCACTTTCTCCTTTTCTACCGCTAAACACCCTAAGGATGATAATTTCTGAGGATGGTTGGCGTAATCGCTTTTTCTCCTTGAAGAGGAGGGCTACTAGGCAACCGTTTAATAGGTTAAGGACCCCCATGAAAAGAAGGCCAATGTGTCTTCCAAAATAAAAAGAAGAGAAAAACAAAAACAAAAAATTGTTGGGTCGATCCAAGCACAAAGAATTCGAGTCAAACTCAGCATTGCAGATCATAAACCAGAAGGAAAGAGGAGTAGAAAACAGAAGAAAATTGAGCATAACAAAAATTTTGCAGGGTTGCGAAAGTGTGATTAGTGCTCAAAAAGTGCTATTTTGAACCCTGTTTATTTAAGGTTTTGAGCACTTTTTGTGTACTAATCAGCGTAATTAACCCAATTTGTACATTAAGGTCCCCGTTATTCAATCGACGCATTTTGTGGCTAATTTTGTAGTTTTTGCAAGCTATTATGCCAAAATTGTTGAGTTGATCCAAGCACGTAATTCGGGAAGTCAAACTCAAGATCGCAGACAGGAAACCAAGAGGGAGCAGGAGCGTAAAACGTAAAAAATGGAGCATAACAAAATCTCGGCGATGTTGTGTAAATTTCACAACCTCGCGACTTTCACAGTTGCGAAATTTGCTTCCCGCTGCCACCGTTCTCATCCCGCTTGCCACTGCTCATCCTACAGCCACTATTCACCTCTCCTCTACTAAGCTTCATGCTTTTGCCTTTTTGTTACAATTTTTTTTCTTCCCATTTTATCCCTTGTAATAGCTTTTGATTTTGGTTCTTTTGTAATTTTGCTCGATGGGCAAGATATAAGCTCCCGCACCTGTAATCGCTAAAAAACTTCGCCGAGTAATAAAATTGGAGGGAAGCTAAATTTTCCCGCTTTTTTTTCATTTTCCTCCACTTTCTCATTTTCTCCCTTTTCGTTGCCAAACACCCCTCCAAGGATGACAACTTGGAGGATGAGTGGCTAAAACCCTTTCCTCCTTGGAAGTGGAGGCTACCGCTGCGTAACTCGAGGCAAGTCAGGGCTCCATGCTTTTCACGCAGTATCCACCGCCAAGTATCGCTTCTCCCTTTTAACTTTAGGTTTCGATCCCTTTGTTTCACCTTGCATGGTTATTACTTGCAAGATTTTAGGCTCATCGGATACTTAATAATGTTAGGATCCATTGATGTCGTTACTATCATTTATGAGCCATTGTAAGGTGAGCCAAGGTGACTTGTGTTTTAACGAATGAGAGCTTTAATGTGTCAGTGGATGCCATTTTCAAAGAGATTTAATGAGGGTTAGTTTTTATAGTGAAATGAAGATCCGGTTCAAGAGATGACTATAGGTCATCCTCCCCAATGCGAGGAAAGGACCCTAGAACCTCGCTGTTTCTAATCCAACCCCAAAGGACTCCAACACTTCAAGGGGGCCTATTTTACATTTTTTTCCTTTTATTTTATTTTCATCCCGCAAACCACAAATTCCTCACCGTTTTACCAAAACCCCAAAATCCAAATTGAATTCACCGCTTTTAAGTTCACCAAGTCATTTGTACGAAGAAACCCATCCCCGTGTTCGACCCTTAGGAGGCGCTATAGTCAGAGCAAACATATGGCAAGAGGGAACCCTATGATATAAATTTTGTTGATTCCGGATCACCCTACTGTGGTATGAATCAAATGGCGTCAGTTGTTTGTGGGATGGTGCCTAAGGGGCGTATGATGACTGATGAACACTTGTGATCCTCATCAAGTCTTGTGAATTTTTTTCCCGTTTATACTTGCATCGTTAGTCGCCTAGTTTTTAGTTCACGCTTAATTTTTTAAGAACCCTAACCTTATGTGCAGATTGTTTCTGGTCGCTGGTGTTTGCCCTGCTTAGCTGGTGAATTTAGTGGATTAGAAATACAGTTAAGTGTGTTGATCAAAGTCAATTTTCCACAGAACTGGATCGAATTTGAATACGAATTAAATGGAAGAGGGAGAGTAGTACATTGAGTATTCAAGGAGAGAAACCCTAGTGATACATGTCACCGAGGATTACGTAAACCTTTCATGGCAGAATCAGCAACCCGTTGAGAGAAATCCAAACCCATCTAGGTCCATGAGGGACTATAGAAACCCTCCATGGATGAGTGCACCTTCCTACATGATTCCCCCAAGAAGTGCACCATATGAAAATGCTTGCAACCCTAGTTGGGGGAACCACACAAATTCCTCATGGGAATCAAGACTCCACAAGATACACCTCCAAGCCTCCATATTATGCCTCAACTCCTCAGCCACCACAACCACCACGGTTGACATCTTCAGTTGAGCATGCAATACTGAACTTGAGAAAACTAATGGATAATTTCATAGAGGAGCAGAGGGCAGTGAATATCCAGGCCAATAAGGAAATTGACACAGTGGAGAGCTCCTTGAACAAGGAATTGGATGGGTTCCAAAGCGAAATTGATCAGAAATTTGACATCCCACAGCAATCCATCTCAAAGCTCACCAATCAGCTTGTTCATCAAGAGGAGGAGAATTTGGAGGAAGTGTCTCGATCGATTAATTATTTTTGAGTGAACAAGCTCAATCAGCAGCTCAGAGGAATTGGAAAGAGGAACCAAATGTAAGCTCCCGAGGAACTCGCAGACGCCCCATAATCATGTGTTGCCTTATGGGCCAGCGGATAGAGAGAAGAAGAAATCCTTCCTTGTTGATCGAGAAGGCAGTGGAAAGGAAGCAAAGGAAGAACACCAAGAGAACAATTTACTCCCCGCCTCAGCTGGGACTTGAAGGTATATCTCGCCACACTTGCAACACACTCGAACCCTGAAACACCTACCACGAAGGCCATCCCCAGATTGCCTCGCTTCAGAAACTTCAAGAAATTAGTGGCCACTGTACAAAATTTTGCCACTACATCAAAGACATTGGTAGCCGTCATATCAATGACACAATGGATGGCTCGTGTCGGTTCGTACATGGAGCAACCGAACCTCGCACTACTTCAAATTAATTAGCCCAACAAATTTCCAAAGGCTTGAGATCGGCTCTAAATATAATACCCACTTTTGTTTTGATTTTTCTTGTTTTATCTTATTTTATTTTATTTTATTTTTGATTTAGCTAATTTTTATTTTAAGATTTTCCCTAATTTTTAGCTAATCTTATTTCTAAATATTTTTTAATTTTATGTATTTTTAATTTTTTATGTGTTTATTTTTGCATTTATCAAATTCTTGCCACAGCCCGAGGTGCAAGAAAGGTTCTAAAAATTTCGCAACCCGCGAAATTTTGTAAACCTCGAATTTCACAACCGCCTCAGAGCTTGCATTTCCAAGAGAAGGCAAACTAACACTGTGACACTATTTTCGTTTTTTATGATATATATATAGTATATATATATATATATATATATATATATATATATATATATATATATATATATATATATAATTTAAAATAAAAATAAAATAAATAATTTCGTACTAAGCAAATTTTCGCAACCTACGCACTCCTAATTTTGTTTCACTATAATCTCTTTTTTCTATTCGAACTCCATTTTAGGCGTTTTTGGTACCGTTGGAAATCTTAGAGAGTGTAGAATCCAAATGTTTCTAGAAAAAATACTTTTGAAATTATTATGAAGGTGTAATTTTCAAAATGCTCCAAATGGTCACTTTTTTCCTCTCTTTTCTTCTCCTAACTTGTTTATTTGAAGCCCAAATGAAGTGAATAAGGTCTCGATGGAAATTCAGAAGTCTCCTATCCAAAACGAAAAGATCTCATCAGTGAGGGGAAGGGATTTCCTTTCTAACTTTCAATCCAAGCCCCATCAAGTGACAATGTGACATTTGGTCAGGGAGAGTTAGAGAAGAAAGTGACATTTATTTATGTTTTTGTGCCATTGTCTTGAGCAAGCCCATTTTTTTTATGTTCAATGGTTTGTTGGTTTTCCTTGTAGTTATACTATATGCCTTACTTTTCAAAAATCGCACCCATTTTTTTTTTTTTTTTTGGTGATTTACCTAGCCTCGCAGCTTGAAAATTGAAACATTGTCCAATTCCTATCGATGTTAGATTGATTCCATGCCTAGCTGAGTGGATGATTAGTTGAATTTTGTTACTTTCGACCTTTTCTTCCACCTCAGCCTAACCACACACAAGGCACATCGGGCCAAACAATAAGCCGAAAATTGCTTCAACTCTCCTAAACTTTGCAAAACCTACCCTAGTTTCTCATGTGACTACCTTAATAGGTTAAGGACTTCGTGAAAGAAGGCCAATGTGTCTTCCAAATAAAATAAGAGAAAGAAAAGAAAAGAAAAGCACCCACTTACTGCATTTTTGTGGCTAATTTGTAGTTTTTGCAAGCTATTTATGCCAAAATTGCTCGAGTCGATCCTGGCACAAAGAATTCTATCAAACTCGCATTACGCATTAGAAACCATGAAAGAGGAGCAAGAAATGTAAGAAAATGGAGCATAACAAAAATTTTGCAGGGTTGCGAAAATGCAAAATTTAAATTTGCACCTCGTAAATTTCTCAAGATAGCTTGGGAAATTTCGTAACCCGCGAAATTTGCTTCCTACTCGCGACTGTTAATCTTGGTGTGCCACTGCTTCACCTCTCCCCATGTTTCACGCTTTTGCCTTTTTGTTACAATTTTGTTTCTTCCCATTTTATCCCTGTGGTAATAGCTTTTGATTTTGGTTCTTTTCTTTTTTTTCTTTCTTTCTTTTGTAATTTTATGCCTGATGGGGCAAAGATATAAGCTCTCAGATCGTAATCAACAAAAAAAACTTTTATTTAGTAATAAAATTGAGGGAATCTTTCATTTTCCTCGCTTTTTCTCATTTTCCACTTTCCTCATTTTCTCTCCCTTTCTGGTTAGCAACACCCTCCAAGGATGACAACTTGAGGATGAGCGCCAAAAACCCTTCTCCTTGAAGTGGGAGGCCACCGCCTAATCCTGAGGCAAAGCTGAGGGCTCCATGCTTTTCACGCTACAGTATCCACCGCTGCTATCAAGCCCTTTTAACTTTAGGTTTTGATCCCTTGTTTCACCTTGGATGGTTATTACTGGTAAGTTTTTGGGCTCATTGATACTTAATGTTAGATCCATTGATGTTAGTTATCATTTATGAGCCATTGTAAGGTGAGCTAAGGTGATCGGTGTTTTAATCAATGAGAGCTTTAATGTGTCAAGGGAATGCCATTTTCAAAGAGATTTAATGAGGGTTAGTTTTTATAGTTAAATGAAGATCCGGCTCGAGATGACTATAGTCATCCTCCCCAACGCTGAGAAGGACCCTAGGAACCCTCGGCTGTCTCTCAATCCAACCCTCAAATGACCTAACACTTCAAGGGATTCTATTTTTACATTTTTTTTTTCCTTATTTTATTTTCAAATTTCGCAAACCACCAATTATCACCGTTTTTACTAAAACTCCCAAAATTCAAATTGAATTTACCAAGCTTTAAGTTCACTATAAGTCATTTGTACGAAGAAAACCCATCCTCAGATTCGACTCTAGAGCCGCTATATCATGAAGAATCTTTGCTACAAGAGGGAACTCTAGGATATAAATTTTGTTTATTCCTGACACTTACTACGGCATGAATCCACAGTTAATTATACAATTATCATCGAGTCGACTCAAATATGAAGAACCCGAGCCTAACTCGAAGCCGCTACAAGTCAGAAGGCAATTGGAGCTAAAATATTAGAAGAAGAGGAGGAGACACAGATATTTATAAGGTTAGAAAATTCTTCGCAACCCGCTTAGCTCTCAAGAGTTACAATTTCAAGAAGTTGCGAATTTTCGCAGTTGGGTAAATTTGCACCGCTCCTATTTGCTATTTTACCACCTGACCGCTTTTGTGATATATTTCCCAACCGTCCTCCATGTAATTTTGTTGTTTTGCTACTTTCTTTGTTATTTCTGACTCGAGCAAGATATAAGCCCCACCAAGCCTCCGAAAATAAGTCAATCACTATCAATCACTGCACCGCGCCTAAAGCTTTCACTCTCTCCCGCCAGGTGATTCTCCCTCATTTTCTTCCTTTCTCATTTTTCGCCAACAAACACCCCCTTGAGGATGACAACTCAAGGGATGGTTGGCCAAACTCATCCTTGAAGAGGGCCACAGGGTAAATCGCTGAGGTAAAAATGACTGTTCTCACGTTTTTAATGCTAGCATTTATGATCATTTATGCTTATATCTCTCACTCTAGGGTTAAATCTCTTAAATATACCCCCGATAACTCAGATTTGACAAGATTTTAGGTTCAGCGGATGCTTACGCTAGATCCAATCGATATCCGGTTAGTTGCCCTCATTAGTTATTGTAAGGTAGGCTTAGAGTCAGGTTCTCACCGTCTCAGCATGGCTCATTAAATGCCATTTTTTTTAAAGGAAATTTGCAAGGGTTCGGGCTTTTATACAATGAAGATTCGGTTCCGGAAATGACTATAGGTCATCCTCCCCAACGTGAGAAAAGGACCCGAGAACCTCTCATTCACCTAGACTTCAAAACCCAGATCCTAACGCTTCGCGAGTTCTTTTTCTTATTTTATTTCATTTTATTTTCGCTTTTCAAAACAATTCAACCCATCGCTTTTTAACACCCCAAATCCAAACTCGGGAATTACCATTTCTAATGAATCATTTTGTGCGAAGAAAACCCATCCGAGTTCGACTTAAAACTACTATATCAGAGTAGCTTGCTACCAAGCAGTATAGGAATTTAGGTTACAAATATTGCTGATTCCGGTTCACCTAATGGTGACACAATCAATCAGGGAGAGATCTAGGAAGAATAGACAAGAGGCAACAACACCACTGTGGAGAGAAAAAAAGTGACAAGTAGCACATAAGGTGACCTTAGAATACATGTTTTTTGCTCATTACCAACCCGAACAAGAGGGAACTCATAATTTAGAAATTGTAGTAATAGATCTTAAGTTGCATATTACAATGCCTTTGAGTTGGAACTGATGAAGCTTTGGAGCCACTTTGTTCAGAGAATGAGGCACCCACATAATTAATTCACTAATTCATTGATCAAACGTTTGAATTCTTTATCTACCTTTTAGCATTGAGATAGTTACTGCATTTTCTGAATATAACTCTATCTTTCCTAACATTATATCTGTATCCACTGAAACTTCTTTCTATGAAGAAACCAGGGTGTTTAGCTTGGAAGGTTACTATAATTGATGCTTAAGTAGTCTTTTATATCTCAATTTCTTTCATACACAAACTTGATAAAATAATATTGCATGTTGGATGTGCTAGAGGACAACGTAACAATGGCCTTTTGTGTTGATATCGATCATGCTTCAAGTGCTTTATGTTTGTTAAGTGTATGGAGTGTTTTAAGTTGTTCTGATTTAAACTACAAGTAGCTTTTTTTTTTTTTAATTTTATCTTATATATAATAATTATATTTGTTTTTTTATATTTTTATCATTCTAAAGCATGTCTCACCGTCATGAAGAAGCTTAAACGTAAATCGCATATGATATTTTTTTCGGGGTCCTACCCTTCATCTCTCTTCGTGGGTCCCACTCATAGGTACGCACGGCAGTCCCAACCGTCTCTTTCTTTCGCTCCATGAGAACTCCTAAACCCACGAATTCAAAGCGACTCTTTATAGAAGTGGGGAGCACTCTCACTACCAATAAATTTATTTATATTTTCTTAAGAGTAAATTTAAAAATAAGTTTTACATTTGTTTTAGATAAATTCCCCTTTTCCTTAGTAATCTTTCTTTCTTCTCCTAATTACTAAAATATAGCTCTTTTTTTTTTTTTGTTATTTGAGGTTTTTAGTTAAAATATTTTGTTAAGTAATAATATTTATAAAGACTTATCAAACATTTCTAATAAATTTAGATTCTTAAAAATTAATGTAAATATAAATAAATATGAACATCACACTTGAATGTTCTGCTTAAAAAAAAAATTCAAATATAGTTTATTCATGTAATTGTTTACAAAATATTTAAAACTTATAATTAAAATTTTTATTTATTTAATTTCTTAACCAAATACATTATTTCAAATTATTTTTTATATTGAATTATATCTTTTAAATAATTCTAAATTTTGAAAATATCTTAAATATATTTTCTTTTATGTGAAGCTTATTCCAACAAAAAGAGCCAAATATATACTTTAGAATGTAAATTATATTTGTTTTTCTGTCAATAAAAATATATTTATTTATTTTAAAATCGAGTACAAAGAAAAACTTAAGGAATAGTGTGGAACATTACAAATTCAAAATTCTAGCAACTAAAAATTTTAGTCATTTTAATTATTTCAAAACTTATTTTATTTTTTATTCTTATTTTCTCTATCCTACATTTTCTCCTCCAAAGTTGGATATCTTTGTCATTTGACGAAATGAAATTTGAACCGCCTCCCACTATCTCATTTTTCTCCCACTCTACACACAGTGCTCTCGACTCATCTCTTTTCACCCTCGGTCTCGTTTATGAGTTTATCTTCTCCTTCTTTCTTTTTTTCATATTTTATTTTTACTTTTTAATAAAAATTTGTTATTCAAAGATCTATTGTTTTTTTATTGATTTTTATTTTCCAAACCGAATTTTTTTTTTTATCATTTTTGGGCAAAATTTTATGGGTGGAGGTTGGGTTTTTGGATTAAAGATGTGAGTTTGCGGTCATATGTGAATCATTGATCTCTTATTTTATGAAAAGGTTCCTTTGTAGGTAAATGACTGATTTTGGTTTGATGTATTTTCAAAACCTAGAGTTAGGGGTTTTTATTCGATATTTTCAAGTACCTTTGGTCTGATGTTTTCATTTCTTCAATTTTGGTTCATTAAGAAATTATCATTTTTTTTATGAATTTTTTTTGGGTATGCATATGAGAATTATTTATTAACTTTGAATTTTACTTGTAATTTTTTAGCTTTTTTGGCACAAATATTGATCTTCAAGTTTTCTTTCAATTGATAATTGATGAAAGTAAGAAAGTTTATCTATTTGGTGATAACTATGGGTAGGTGAATATAAGTTCATTTGTTTGGTGATAATTATGGATATATGAATGTATTAAAAACTTTATGCGCTGGACTGCATGATTATTATTTTTTATTCTAAATGGATTTGCACAAGGTCTTCCTTCTTAGATTTTTACCCATTTAGCAAATGGGTACAAAAAATTAGATTGAAAACAATCTAGAGTCTCAATAAAATATCAACCGTAAACTAAAGGAAAAAAATTAGACATTTTAGTAGGGTCTGAAAATGCAACTACTTTAAACCTTAGTAGGGTTCACATAAGGCAACAAGAATAACCCGACTAAGATGTTCATACTGAATCATATGTTATAGCTACACCACATATAGTTACACTCGCTTGTGGTCGATGTGACATTTGCAACCTTATATTTTAGTCATATCAATTTCAACTTTTAGTAGGGGTTGTTGGTCGCTACTAATGATACTGAGGGTGAGCTTTTGACGATTGTTCTACTAATTAATTGTGAACATGATACTTACAACCTTCTACATCTCGAAAATAATCTTGATACAAAGACGAAAAACTCTACATGACCACTTAACAAAGAAACACAATACATGGATATTGTAATCAAACCTACATCATGACATACATAAAAATAAAAAATTTATTACCACATTAGATTTATATGCATATGTCAAGCAAAAAGAGCGTGGACACAAATTACGAAGTCTACGAATCAAATGTGCACCATATTGAGGTTGACGCTTAGAACACTAATAGGTGCATGAGCATAAGATGGGAAAGTTCAAACGGAGAAGCGCAAAGATTATTGCTTCAAAGCAATTCTTTGCCCATCATTGCAAAATTTTGTCCAATGCACACCGAGGACCATAACCAAATGGGAAATATGAAAGTTTGGCCTTTGTTGCCTTATAAACTCCTTCCGAAAAATCTCTCTGGGCTTAAATTCTTTTACATCGCCTCCCAAATTCATGGTCATGGTGAACTAGGATGATTGGCAATGAAATCCTAAGACGCTGTCAAAAGTACATTCCTCCCACTTGTTGTCGCCAGTAAATGGATCTGCAAGCATGGTTACCGCAGTGATATAACCTAAAGGACCTCGTGAAAAATCATTGTAACCTGTAATATAGAAAATATTTTTATCGTTAGAACTCAGTGAAATATATACCATATATCATGAACAAGCCTGCATCAAACTATGAAGGAGTTCTTAGAATATAGCTTTGCAAAGGAAGTATCACACCACTTCTGATCTTGTAAATGACGAATAAGAAGAGACAAGCTTTGCAATGAGCAATTAATTGAAAACCTAGCTCAAAGAAAATAATATTTGTTGTCAGTTACACCAATTATATGCTCATCTGTGATAATGAAGCAAATGTTTGGAACAAGATACGTAAACAAAACATAATTTTCCTCAAGACGAAAATACTTAGATCCTTGAACTCAGTCACCGGAGAAGTATTGAGGAAATAAAATAGAGAAAAAAATAGATAGGAAAAAAAGAAAGAGCAGCAATTTATGAAAAAAATAGGTTTAATCTAATAAGATAATTCTATATGTTTATTCAAACTCATTTTTATGTTGAAAATTTAAATTAAAAATATGTAAAATTTAGAGAAATTTTGATTATATTTATTTTCTTTTATATTTTCTACGGTGGAACCGAACATGAGAAACTCATTTTTCTTAGCATTTTTTTTCCTTTCTTTAATACTTTCCGGTTCCAACAAACTTAATAATACTGATAATTACAATTTTGAGGTGATTTAAGCCATCACTATCTTGTTTTATATTACCGAAAACTTGTAAAACTCCTCTCTTCCCCAGCCCAGCTTCTTCTGCCAGTCTGAATGTTATTAGCAGAACCATTGTCCACACAGGTAAACCGAGGTGGTCTCTTGACCAGCAAAGTAGAATAGCTTTACACCCTCAATGACATCTTCTTTGCTCATTCCAGCATTCCTGTCACCAGTTTTTTGCCTTTCTCTGTAGTTGGTTTCCACTGCAGACCTAGTAAATCATCATTAGCAGTTTCCCCAAAATTTCATGGCCTTCTTTCTCACGATACCCCTTCAACAATGCATTGACTTCATTGCTAATTTGCTTCATTCTCCTGTTCGCCTTTGTTGGTAAAAACCTGCTTGGCAAATATCATCCATATTGTCTGTTACTTTTTCAAATTCTTGGAACATATGAAGTCACTATATATATTTAGTATGACCATGCATTTTCTAAGATATTGTTTAATTTGAGTAAGACTTTCTTCCTCTCCCTTTCTTTTTTCTTTTTCTTTTGGTGTTAGATACTGTAGTTTTAGCCCCTTTGAAACCCTAGAAAAACCAAGGAAAGAACAAAATAATAAGGAAAATGATTTTGTTATATATTTGATTTAGATCTTGAAAAGTATAAAATAAAATGAAATATAAAACTGCATCAAATTGTACATAATTTTTTAAATTTCAATAAATATATAATACGTAGAAACAAATAAATTGAGTTTGAATAAGCATAAAATTAATTTGTTAAGTTTTAATCTATTTTTTATTTTCTTCCAAATTTTCTTTTCTTCCGATTTTTCTCTCTATTTTCTTTTCTTATCAATTTGGTATTTAGTTCTGTGTTTAGGATGATATATTTATGCCTACCTCCATCTGGGACATAACCAATCAAAGGCTCTGGCGCTAGATGCGTTTGCTCACTCTGGAGTTGAAATATTCTTCTTTCCTTCATAACTACTACCAAATGCTGTTCTAGAAATCACATCTCCAGTCACCCTTAAAGGTAAGGCCAAATGTCCAATTCACATGAGCCATCCTCAGAAAGCGCCTTCTTCCCATTTACTTTTAATACCATCTCACCACAGCACAATTGAAATGTTGGTACCATGAGTCAAAATAAACGCCAAAACACAATAATTTAATTAAAAGCTGGGGTCTCTATATAGATTAAACATTTCCATCCTCACAAATTTTGAGATTAAAGATAAACGCTGTGTAATTGATTCCAGAAAACTGGAGGAAAGTGCAGGAAAGAAAATATGAAGGAAGGAAACTAAGGAAAAGAAAAAAATAAAGTTAAATTTCATAGTATGTTACTTATTTAGTACTACAAACCAATTTTATTTTATTTACTCTTTTATATAAAGATTAAATGGTTTAAGAATTTCAAAGCTTCTTAATAATTTAATTAATGTTCATTTTAAAAATGTCATGAGACAAATCAATACAGAATTATGTTCCTTAACATTTTTATTTTTTAGTATTTTTAGGAACCAAAAGCAACCTTAACAAGAATTAAAAAGCTGGATGGAAAATTAAAATCATAAATTAATTACCTTCAGCTTTTCTAGATAAGTCGCTTATGATCTTTCTACGTTCACTCCAATGGAACTTCTAACCCACAATACCTGAAGCCAGCAGTCGCCAAGTGGTGGGCTGTGGTTTTCCAAAGGCACTGTGCTTTAAGAGAACATCCCCTTATCAGCTCTGGTTCACACAGCATTATTGGTATCGACCCGACCATGTAAAACTATTTTTACCTGCATTTTTTAATGCCCACTGATAAATGTGTTAGAAATGGATCCAGATCAGAGATCTGGTAAACAAATATGGCTTAATAGAAGGCCTCAATTGAAGAATAAACTCAACATAAAAACTGTTGGGCATACGTCATATAGAAATTTGAGATAACGAAGTGATGGCACAATAATAAGATCGCATTGATACAAGGTCTTCCAAAGAAAAACTAAAAACAAAATCTTGAAAGCCTTAAGCTCAAAATAGACAATATCATAGCCATTATGATGAATGAGTCCATAAGATTTCTCTTGTCATCAAAACCAGATATGATTAATTATCATGGATGAGAAATAATTAATGCAATGTGAAAAAGCTTTAATCAACTTCACATTCTAGGCATACCTACATATAGCTTGTTGAAAATTGAATTATGCAATTGAAATGGGTTAGATAATCTTATAAATTCATAAATTTAATGCCTTTTGTTTTTGTACTTGAAAAGTAATTCACTCTCACTATCAATATCCTTTAGAAATATTTGGTTAAAAACCTCAAATTACCAAATTTTATAAACAACTAACTTTTCCTTTTTTCTGAAATGATTCATTGTGACAAAAATGTCCTTAACTGTGTCATGTATTTACATATATTCTTCAAAAGAAATGGTTATTTTACAAGAAAACAATAACAAAGATTTTCAAGCCAAAATGAGATAAATTATTAAGGTTAAATTTATTTGCCGTTGTTTTTGAAGACTATTTTATGCTTTTCAAAAGCAATGAGAACAAGGAAACAGAGATAACACATTGAGTTTCAATTTTTTTTGTTCCCAAAAAAAATACAGAGAATACAAAACACTAAAAGCTAAAGTTATCAAGCACGTCAAGAACACCAAAATTACATGCCTTCATATTCTCTTCAAAACCTGCTTTTAAAAACAGCAACCAAACAAAGCCTTAGATTAAAATTTAGCTTCAAAAGGTCTTTAAATCTGAATCACTTTTATCCTTAATGTTAATCATTTTTTATAAAAATAAATCGTTTTAATTGAAAATTATGAAGGATTAAAATCTATACTCTTGAATTACTGAATTCATAATGCCAACAATAACAAAAAAAGGACTTTATAGGAAATAATGTAAATTTGAAGTGCACTATCTACATATTAACTTCTTTGAGACGCGAAAAGTAAAGACTGGAAAAATAACAAAGAAAAGTGGCACTAAAACCAACAACAACTCGGGAGGAAATTCGACAAATATTGCATTTTAGTGAAATGATTAAGAGTACTTCAATTTCATATCATATTGTTTATTTAAATGATCGAAATGGTGGGAACTGCCCACTATATCGTCAAAGAAGTTGATGGGTCTTGAAGTTGCTTTCTTAATCATTCCTCGACATCTCTATAAAATCTCCATGCAAAAACCTGTAGGAGTTTCCATTCAGGCCTTGCTGCCTGGTTGCATTTCAGCTTTTTTGGTCTCAAAACCACACCCAATTCAATAGCCTCCATGCATATGGCAGATAGCGATGTGCCAAAGGAAATTCGCAACTGAATCCAAGCTTCATTTCCAGTTTGGAAGAGACTTCAGGTGCGACTTCAATTACTGCACCCAGAGAATCAATTTATATGAGCAGCCTAATACTTATCCATTCAGTCAACAGAGAGGAAAGGGCTGGCACAAACAATGACTTGTTTTATTCGCTCGTGTTGAAGCATGTGACGTTGTCGCCTCAAGACTCGCGCCATAAATCGATCGCCGCCAACCACCGAAAACTGGACCAGCTGGAACCCGGTCCGGTCGAATCGGAAATCGAGAGCAAAACTGAAGACAAAACTGCCACCGCCGGCCGACCGGTGAACCCATCAATCTGTGTGCGCCATCCTGCCTTGCTTTCTTTTTTTTCCCCTCCTTTGATCACGTGGCGCCGTTTCTCAAAAATCACATACGCTTTTTAACTTTTATTTTATTTATTTTTTTAATGTCATTAATCGATAACGTTTCTTATGCTTATATTGAGACTTCTCAATATTGCATGCCATGTAATTTTTTAAAATTTCTAGGTGTTATTTTATTTGTTATATGTATTTATTTATTTAAGTTAAAATGAGCTATTTTTTAAAAAATTTATGACAATGATTAGGAGTGAATATATTCGAGCTAGTGATATTCGTAAAGTGGATGTTCAAGTAATTGCCTTTAGCTTCTGTATTAGATAATATGTCTAATCTAATGTAACTTGTTAATCAAGCCTAATTTTATTATTATATGAAGTATGAACTGATTATGTATTGGATGTATATTTCTTTAGAATTTTTATTATCAAGAAAATTAAGTTTTATATATAAGAAAAATATATTTTTTTATTTTATATATAGATCGGTCTATCCCTCCGAACTCCCGGGTTCGACCTGCTTGAACCCTTCCTCGACCTCTTGACCCTTTCCCCCTCACCGCCAATACCCCTGCCGAGTCCTGAAACCCTGCTCAAGACACGCCCGCTTCCTTCAGATACCGCATAGATGACTCGAAACCCCAGAAACTAAATTCTCGTGTGGTAAAATAATAATTTCTAAAATCAAATTTTTCTAGATCTCTATGACAAAACCTTAATTTCCTTCTGCTGAGAGACTTGCCTCGTGAAATTTAGCAACCACGCCAAATTTCGCCGATGTTTCAGCCGCTTCCATTTCACGCTGAAACGTGCTCTGGAATACTTAATAATACTAAGAAGGTTGGGTGGAATACCACATGGCACCCTCAAGTGTGTGACACTTGGCATAAAAAGGAATGGCTCACATTGGCCGTTATGGTGCAATGATCATGGCTCCACAGTCATGTAGGGTATGAGATGTCACAAAGGAAAAATAAAGAAATAAGGAATAAAAAGAAGGAAAACGGGATAGCCACACATTTGGCTTCTGAGGAAGGAGGAGAGTGAAACTTCCTCCTTTGACCCATACGCCTAATGCTCCAAAAAGGAGAGAGAGAAATCTTAAAGATTATGAAAGATGAATGAGAGGAAACAGAATGAGGAAAAGAAAGAGAAAAATGAGAAGAAGAAATGGATGGGGGAATGGAATACAAGAAAAGGAAAGAAAAGAAAAGCAAAAAAGGAATAAATAAAACAAAGGAAAAGAAAACGCGGGGAGAAGAAAGAAAACATCCAAGAGCTTCAAATTTGATTTTTTAGGTAGAGAGAGAGTCTTCCTCTCTCTAGAATTGTAGGCGATCCGACCGGGGCTTTGAATTGGCTGGGACAAGGAAGCAAGTCGTTTACTGGGAGAGGACAACGTGACACCAGATTTAAGAGTTTAAACAACCTCTATGAGGTGGTTTCATCCTAATACTTATTCCTCTGTGGTTTAAGGTTGGGCCATGTTTGTGCTGGATTGAGGTCGTGATGAAGTCGCTGACTGTCCCCAAATCTTGAACCAACACAGAACTTCGACCCATTTGCAGTCCGTATGTTTAGAATGTTTTGGTGTTGTGTGATGATCATTAAATAAATTATGATTTGGGTGAGGGTGGAACTAAATGGCTAAGTGAAATTACTCAAAAAGTGGTTTGAGGCTGGACGCGTGTCGCCTACTGATAAGCTCTTACACGTTGCTTTCAGTGAACTAAATCAGTCCGGTTTGCGGAATCGGACTGAAAATCGCTCCATATGATGTATTAAACTATCGAGACAGATATTGTATTTTGCTCAAGGACAATTTTAGGTGATGGTTGATATCATTTGAATTTATAATAAGTGTAGTTGATTGGTATGCATATTGACATATTGTATACATGGTTTTGAAAATGGCACACTGCATTTTCATATGCACAAACTTTGTTAGTGAGTGCATGATACGGTTTTTTGAACACGACATGGTTGCGTAAAGGAATTCTATTAGATGATATTCCTAGAATCACTGTGGAGACGGGCCAACAGATTATTTCCATTTAGATCATGACCGCTTCTGAAAGCTCATCAAACCATCTGCCTCTGGAGTAAGAATTTCATATTTTACCGATGACTTCGGTAGTATATTTTCAAGAATAATGTGTTTTGTTTTTGAAAAATGATTATTTTCTCATACATGTTTATAGGCAAGTGAGGGAGTCATGAGGACTCAGACATGAATGGGTACTTAGACATTCAAGTAGGACTTAATGTATTTACTTGAGTGTGTGTTTAAATTAGAGTATCGTGATATGCACTTAAAGTGAGAGTAACTCCATTTAGGGTGATTCCATCATCAAGGAGCAATACCTATCGAGGAACATTTTCGTGCATGGGGTTTCAGAAAATCCGCTTCTGTAGACCGATTTTCAAGAAAGCCGGCCAGGCTTTGATGTTTTTGATAATACGGCTTAGAATTATAGATTTGAATGTTGTACTAGACAGAGAAACATATAACTCTTGAACCATGTAATATGGCCTGGGCCTGGGATATAGATTTCAGAGTCGAACTATCGGAATATGTCAGTAATACTCATGAGGTCACGCAGCACAAGCATTGTCATTTTTACTCAGTATGCCTGTGATAGCGCAGACGATAGATTTTCTCCGCTGGCAGGCTGACAAGAATAACGGACCCTGGCTGGCTAGCCACATACACACTCCATCAGATGAGATACCTCCCAGACACGCTCAGCTCTGACGCTGATCTAGCCACACAATGCACTCGCTCTACCTCAGTCATGCCTCTCACCACTGGCCAACCCTAATAACTTATGTGACCTCAAAGCACTCATCCTCAGAACTAATCTGGCTTTAGTATAAAGTGTTTTGTTTTTGTCTTTTCTGTAAAAGAATATATTTTCAGAATGTTCAAGACTTGGTTTTCTCTCGCTGATTTTCACAGTTTCTGGATAGAGAACACGGTCATCATTTAAAAGTCACACACATTGCTTAAACGATCTTTGTACGGTCTGGTCGGGTTTAACTCCCATTTGGCGAGGATGCCAAAAGCAGCCATTATTTCACAAGGAGAAAAAATTCTCACCGCCTATTTCTCCCGCCAAGCCCCTTTTTCTTCCAAATATTATTTGTTTGCCGACTTTGCACTAATACTTCAAGTCACTATGGGTTCAAAAATGATAAATAATATCCGAAACAAGAATAAAGATAAATATTTTTTGCTAATGTAGAATTATAGTATATAAAACACTGGGAAAAGTGTGAGAGAAAAATATATTTCAAAGGAGAGTATTGAGTCATTTTAAGGTTATGCCATGGTGTATCGGGTGTTATTAATTCGGTATTTTTATTTCTTGTGGAGTCATATAGTCTATAATTGTATTTTTATTTCTTTAGTTATATAGTCACCAACCAATAATTTTATTTTTGTGGATTAATTTAATATCCAATTGCTTATTTAAATTTATGGGATTGGAATAACTACATAATCAATCATATTAATCTAATGTTTTGTTTGAAATAAAAAAAGAATAAAGGACTTTCTCTCATATCCAATTCAAAGTGTCATATTATTATTACTTAATATTCATACTTATATGGCGAAGATATCTGCTTTTTCATCAAATAAAAACCTACTGGAGCCAAGCTTCGAGGAAATGCTAGACTTTTTGCAATTGTTCTTCGACCAGATAAAAGATCTCATTGAATAGAACTGAATCTCTGCACATATCGTATGGTATCTAATGGCACAAATTGCATAGTATCATAAATAGCTATTCCACATATAATCATATTTTTATTTTCAGGACTCCATTACCACCTAACTATCCATTTAATTAATTTATGGGATTGTATCGCGTCCAAGTATTAATTAATAATTAATGTGGATTAGTAAAAGTAAATCTAAACATTCCTGTAATATTCTAGATGTCACGCAATCCCGCCATTATTAGCTTTCTGTTCATAGCTTATATAAAATATAAACCTTTCATATAGTATTCATCGATGATGCCTTTTAACCCGGAATCACAGAGCGTGTCGTCACGGTCAATCCATCACACAGCCTGGATGCAGTTTTGATCGGGCCTGGCGTGATCACCAGTAATACCGACCGCAAACCTGGTCAGACTCTCCGCAAAAACGAAACGGCGGGTCGCCAGCCAGCCTCTACGTCGCTCTCCGATGTTTCGCCGGGCTTCTCAGAGAAAAGACCGCTAGACCGCGAGGGCGAATGTTACAATTTCACCCATGGGCGACCGTAGCTTATAATAGATATTTCTCCCAAATGATGTACCTAGATCTACTCGTCGACGGCTATTTCTTATTACAAACGATCGATCGGGTATAGATATAGAAAGATAGTTTATTTCGCATACCTCCTTCCTTATCAGATCCATCGATGTCGATCTAATCTGCCCTTTCCTCATCAGATTTGGCAGACTTCATAATGATATATTATTAAGGACCCGTTTCATTTTCCATTGCACCGAGACTTCCCATGGCGGGCCTTCGGGGCTGCTGATTGACTTCTTCTCGGTCATCGCCCAAAAGTATCGGAACATGTCGGGCGTAAAGAGTCTGACGCCAAGTGCTCTCCCCACCAAACCAATGGGGCTCGGTTTCGGCTTAGACTCTTTCGGCTTCGTGGGCTTTGATTAAGACCTCAAAAGTATATTTCGAACTCCCATTGGCATAGCTTTGGCGTTCTTTTTAAAATTAATCCATGTTAATTAATCCGATTCAGCACATTAAGGTCCCTACTATTTTATTGATCGCATTTCGTGGTAAATTTGCAATGAGCAGCCATCATGTGTCGACCGTCGAGCTCACTCAAGACCAAGAATTCAAGTCAAATCTCGTTTATCAGATCAAAGATCGAAGGAAAGGAAAGAAAATGTGAGTGAAAACACACCGCAGAAAAGATTCTCATGCGCATCAGTTCCACCCTCCAGTCGACCGTTCTCCCCAGCTCGCTTCTCCCGTGATTCACGCTTGCCTTTTGTTATAGTTTTTGGCTTTTTTTCCATTTACCCCTCAGAAGAACCTCTCCGATTTTGGAGCCTCTTTTTAAAATCTCCCTACACTCGAGCATCTATATGGTCTCCACTTTCAGACAAATCACCACACTCAATTTTGATTATACGGGGTAGTCATGCGCTTCCACAGCCTTCCTTTTCCCTTTTTCTTTCCTCTTTCTTTCCCATTTTCTCTACTGCTTTAAAACACCTCCGAGGACACAACCAGGATGCAAGCCCCACAGACCCCCTTCTTCCTCCCTGAAAGAGACTCTGCTGGCAGGTGTGTGGGAGGCCCCGCCTGCCCCTTTTAACGCACGTATTTATGGCGTTCGTGTTCGCTCATCTAAAGTTAAACCCCGCCACGCCTTTAATGTGTATTTATGTTCTTCTGGTTCACTGATACTTCACCAGATTCACTGAACGCCATCATTCCCTAGTTATCGCGGGAGCAGTATTTAGATGCGTTTCAATCGGTTAGTATTACGGTCATTTAAATGCTATGCTCTCGGTGCTGGCACCACAGTGTTTAGGTTTTTGTGCCGAACAGCATCCGACAAACGACTATGTATGTCATCCTCCCAACCCATGAAAATACCCGGATAGTTATGTCACCTTAAACCCCACAAACTCCGTCAGCTCAACACTCGCGTGGGTTCATTTTACGCTTTTTCGCTTTCATTTCGCTTAGTGAACACCCAAACCCCTGCTTTTACCGCCTTAAAATCCAAATGAATCTACCATTTTCTGCTCTTCAACAAGTCAGCTTCAGAATTAAGAAAACTCCATCCCCGTGTTCGAATTTAGATCACTATATCGCAAAGAGCTCGACTACTGCGAAGAGAGAACTGCAGGATACAATTTTGTTGATTCGATCACCCCTATCGTGGCATCAATCAAATGGCGCCGCTGCCGGATGGTGCCTTAGTGCAAGTGACGAAGCTGGAACACTTCAGATCCTCACACAAGTCTGGGGAATTCCTTTTATCATTTTACAATCATTGTTTACTTATTTCACAATCGTTAAAAAAAAAAAAAAGAAGTGTTATGATCAGTTTTCTAGGTTGTTTCTTTGTGTCGCCTCGCTACGTGAATCATTTTCTCGCGGATTAGAAAAACCAGAAGGCAAATACTTAAAGTCAATTTCCTGGTGAACTGATTGAACTCTCAATCGGTAATCTAAATGGAACACCTGGTGAGAATATATAGTGAGTACCCGTGGGAGAGAACTTTCGAGCTGGCATGTCAATGAGGGATTATAGAAACTAATGGATGAGTTCACCATATAGTAAGTTGATAACTATAGCTCGGGGACCACACAAATTTCATGGAACCAAGACCTCCACAATATCTACCTCCCGAACCTCCATATTATGCCCCTCAATTTCTCAAGAAGAATAACCACTCACCTTTATCCCTATCGAACAGTTTATCCGAATTTGAGCAAACAAGTGACAATTTAATAGAGAATAATAGGTAGTGAATGTTCAAAGTTAATGTGAAATCTGAGACAAATTCTGAGATCTCCCCCAACATGAATCGATGTCCCAAAACCAAATTGATCAAATGAAGATCCTCATGTGAACTACATCCCAAAGCTCACCAATCGGGCTTGTTCATCAAGATGAGATAATCGAGTGAAGAGCGTTGGAACGATACTATTGTGGTGAATGTGTCAATCATTCGTGGAGGAATCGAAAGAGAACCTAGAGAAGATTGATGCAGGCGCGTTCCAAACACCGCCATATTATGCTCTTCCGCGCCACGTCTTCATTTTCCGCTTTAGTATTTTAGAGTATTTTATAATTTTTGTGACTAGAATACTCCAGTTGATGTCTTCGTGAACGCAGAGCAGTTGGGTGAAAAGAAAGCAGCTACCAGAAGCGATTGGAGCAAATGGGAACAAGGCGATGAAGTATTTCATAGCCACGCCGACGCCCTATCGCCGCGCTTAATGCCGCGACGCTGCCTCCACGTCGCGGCTGTCACTAGATTCACCCTCATCACAAAAAGCAATTAGGTTTATAATTATAGAAGATCATCTGAGTTGCATTTAACTGAGGCACGGTTTGGTGAGCAGAGTGACACCGACTCAGGAAGTGCTCCTGAATTCTGCATCACCCATTTTTCTGATATTGGATTTAGAATTGTAATGTTTTTTATTTAAATGCGCTTTCATCTTTCTTCCATTGTTCTGTATTCTTCTGGGGGTCACACATCAAACCTCACATGCCAAATGGATTAAAGTTTCGATCTTTCTCATGTTATTCATTGAAAGTTATTAATTTGTCACATCTTCTCTATAATTCGCATTTCAATAATTATATGTTAATGTTCCAATGTTAAGATAATCTAGACTGAGATCCCAGGATTCCCAGAGATGAGGGTATTCAGAATCGCAGGTAATTTTCTAAACTTATCTTTCTGGAATGACGTAGATATTCGAACTTGAAGGTGGCATTTGGAGTTAGAACATCAGTTACTTACCAGTCTAGATAGAGATATACTTTATCTATTCACATTGATAAAGGATGATACCCTGGAGAGAGACATCTCGTAGGTAAGATCACTCCTATCGATATAGTCACAATATACATCAACAAAAGATTCTTTGTGAAAGTAATCCATTGAACGTGATAGGGAGATTTAACCCTAGGCGCCCAACACCATTAATTCAATTAGAATCAATAGCTTAGTTTGTTTCCTTTACTTAATTTATTCTTAATCAATTATTCGGGATATCGTTCGAAAAGCGGTAACCTCTCAGAGTCAATTTACCTTTCCCCTCGTGCGTGGATCGATATCCGCATACTAAGTACACTATATTACTGGGGCTACGCTGCGCACTTGCGCATTACAGTATTCATTATACACACCGTTGCATCGGCCGCTGCTCGCGCCATTGCCGTAAAGGTTTAAATCGATACGCAGAAGTGAGCAATATAGATAGTATTCCTAATTTTTCTTTACTTTATTTTTTTACAAGTGGTCGGTAACAAGCCTCGTTAGTTTGTGTGTTAGTGCAAGATGAGTGTCAGTGAGTGATATGCGACAAAGAAAATCGACTAATCAACACTGTGGTGATCTCGGAGCTAAAGACTCGCACGTATCAAGGCGAGAACAGAGAATGAACATTAGAACTTCAATAGTCATGAAAACATCAAGAACAAGATTTGGGCGCTGGAACAACGAAACCATGGTAGCAGTAATGGGGAATCAAGCGCCTGCGCTATTTGAGCATAAACTGCATTTTCCGATCCTTACATGCTATTAGATGAGTTTGTTTTACCACCACCGCTTGTTCGTGATAAATATCGGGGACGAATACATCATCGTATCTGGGGTTTAAACACTGAATCGTCGGCCACAGCATGCATGCTTTAACATATTGGTTCCATGGACTACCCCAGCGAGAATCCTAACATGCATTCAATAACTTCCTCGTTTCGCGATACCACTGGCACAAATCTGTGTTATCAAGAAGCCCTAAGATTACGTTATTCCCACTTTCACTCGGGATGAGTTGCCATCGGGTCGACTACCACCACCGTGATCACATTGGCATGGAACGAGTTGGTACAAAAGTTTCTTCACCAGTTCTTTCCACTCGGATCGCAGCCAACTTGTGCAGCGAGATCAATACGCTTATCAACTTGGGGGAGGAGAACCTGGAAGCGTAGGTAATGGGATAGGTTCCATTTGAATTATCGAGAAGTGTCCCTCACCACCGACTAACCGTATGATGCAAGTCCACACCTCTACAAATGTCCAGACAACAACTCGAACAATGATGATGCCTCACCTGAGATCATTGATAAAGAAAACCACAGATCACAAAGATGAGATATTGGAAGATGTCAAGAACTAACACTAATCGTTGGCCTAGAGAGAAGGTTACACCAAGAACATTTGCAGGCACAGATAATGAAGTCCTCAACAACTGGTAAATCATGTGGTCAAATGACCAAAATAAATAAATAGGTACTTGAAGACATGCTATACGTATTCACCCATGGGAGTTGTAACTTTCATGGAGACAAGATAGTAGTGTAGAATGTCGGGCCAGAAACTCGCCAGCCGAGGCAAGCCCAAGACGTATTCGAGCTTTAATCAGAATCAATCGCCAAAGCAAAGAAGACCGACTGGGGTAAATAATCCGTTTAATCGACCAAGGGTATGGTTTTACGAATAACCGTAACAATATGCCATCAACCCGAGCCAATGAACCACCGGAAGAAGTCGGATTTAGAGCAAGTCTGAAGACAGATGTTAACTGCATTCGCTTATGAACGAGACTGTGCTTAACATGCAATAGAAGCAGGAAAACCCAAGAACAATCAAGGTACCTACCTAAGGAGTTTGAGGCACAAATGGCCAAATGGCAAGCCATTTACGTAAAGGTAACCGGTTTTTCGCCGAGCAATTCTGAGGTAAACAAGAAGAGATGGAATGAGCACGTTAAAGGCCACGCCGGAGAGCTGAGTAGAATTGAATCACAAGCGCAACCCCCAATCGTAGAGCGAGAGACCAGATTCTTCACCGTAACTGGAAGATGATGAAAAGAATGGGGCCCCTTGTGGAGAAATAAACAAGAGATATATGGGCAAAGGCCAGTGATGTACCTGGCTCCCTACCTACAACGCCCCTAAGAACATAAACCTGATAAGCAATTCACAAGTTCATGGATGTTTTCAAATTTGAGGCGTGTAAACATTCCATTCACTGATGCCCTGCAGCAACGCCAAGCATGCAAGTTCAAGGAAAGACATCTGTCTCAAAAAGAGAAGATTAGCATCAGACGTGAAACTTAACCGAGGAACGCAAAGGCCATCCTTCTTCGCAGGCTACCATAAGCTCAAAGATCCAGCGGGGCCACTATCCCACAATTGGAAATGCTATTTTTGAGAGAGCTACCAGATTTGTGCCAATGATAATCTTATGCCTCATCCATCTTTAAGCTGCTTCGATTGGGGAGAAGCCCGTCTGTACTTGCGCCACGTCTGTACCTATGATGCATCTTGAAGCATCCGAGTAGGATAATAAGATGTCTTAGTAAAGTTGTCGACGCCAAGTTTATCTTTCTCCAGCATTTCATAGTTTTAAAGCATGAGAAGATAAAGAAATACCGATTATTTTAGGGAAGACCTTTTCTAGCAACCGTGGCAAATGATTGATGCGAGGTGCGAACCGAACTAAGAGTACGCAAAGTTAAGCAAAATTCAATGTCTTCGAGGCGTTGAGACACCCAAAGTGATACTGGCTTCACGGCGACATAGTAGAAGATATGTTTTAGCCTAAATGTCTTACCCGACTTGAGACTAGCCTGAAGAGAGAATGAATCCGCAGAACCCGGCGACGAGGCGTAAGAACACGCTTAAATGGATGACTCTTTCTGATTAATAGACGAAAATATCAACCTCTCGCGGCAGGCGAAACACGGCCCCATCGGACACAGCAAAACACCACCTACATGAACAAAACTCTACTCTGCAGTCATTAGCATGTATACTTTATAGAACTACGCTACTCCGTGATTATTCCAAAGATCTCGACTATCAGGAAGAGAAGTTATCGAGTGGTCCTTCTGAGATCACAAACATGCACTCTGATGGTCTACCATCCGAAAAGGGATTCGCCTTCTATGCATGCATCGATTTTACTAGAAGATGGACATAAACCGCCATGGAAGCCGAATTCGAGGTTAAACCCACAACACAAAAATCCAGTGAGGTTTTAAATTATAGACACCTGGGTGATTTACCCATTTCCGGCAAAGTGTAGCTGATCAAACAATTGTAGTCGGAAGAAGGAGGAACCTGCCACTATGACTGGGAACAACATCTTACACCGTCTAGAACAGCGCACGGTGAGAATTTGTATTGATTTATCTAAGTCGAACAAGGCTTACTCGAAAAGATCATTTCCATTGCGTTTGTATCGATGCCTTAATGACAGCCTGCTATGAATACTATTGCTTCTGTACTGATAATTCCACATAATCAATCCATAAATTTAAGATCGGGAGAAGACAACATTCATCATTCTTATGGTACATTCGTGATTCGCGATGCCCTTCGGATCTGCAAAGTAATGCACGGGGTGCCTTCTAATGGATGCATTATGCGCCATATTCTCCACATGGTAGAAGACATTGAAATCTTCGTGACGATTTCATGGCAGAGATGGAAATTCATCATTAATTCTACCCAGTTGTAACTAGAGCTGTACTAGCAAGATGTGAAGACCAATTTAGCACTAATCGGGAAAAGTGCCATTTC